>JAJJMA010305167.1:0-16042 GCA_023529015.1 Papaver nudicaule | reverse complement strand
TATATAGATCTACAAGTGTACGATATTTGTAAGTTATTTTTACCAGCAAAAACCAATCATCTATTGGTATGGTGTCGTATCACTCATTCTTTGAATCAGAAATAAAATTACAAGCTTTAAATTGAAAACTTGGTTTGATTAATCAAAAAGTACTGAAAAGAGATGAGAAAATCTCTAGGGTTATGGATGAAAGAAAACAAGATTTATCAAATACCGGCATGAATTGAACTAAAAGAACAAATCAAATCTTTGAATCATACCTTCAATGACGATGAGATTGAAACATTAAGGAATTAATTAAGCATCCAGTTTTTTTTAATTTGCTTCTTCTTCTTCTTCTCGATTTCACTGTTAACTACTTGATTTCTCTCGATTTGATTTGAATTCTTCTCGATTTCTCTGGGTTTTTTTTGTTCTCCGTTGATTTCTCAGATCCGGTTTCTCTCTCCTCAGACATGAGAAATGATGGTCGGTGCTGGAGAAAGGTAGGTTTTAACGTATTAATAGTAAGGGTAATCTAGACATTTTTAATTCGGGGATTGGGAATAATGATATTATAATTTGGGGCCTGATATTATGGGTAACCCATGGGTTGGGCCTTAGAATAATTTTCCTTTTTTAGTTTAGTAACCCGTTTCTTTCAGCAAAAACTTTTCCTCTGTGTCTCAATTTTCTTTTTCAATCATCCATGCGTCTCTATTTCAGTCTCTGGGTTTTTGATCAATGGACAACATATCAGCAAATATTCAAGAAGAATTGATGGCCAAAGATTATGTTAAGTATTTAGTCTTTAAATACTGCTTTTTTTTTGGGGGGATCTTATGTTCTCTTTGTAATATTAAGAATCTTCCTGATATATTTTCTTACGTTTGCTTAGAAATTTTAGAGATTCTCATGGGTTCACATAAATATTCAATTTGATTGTTTTGGTAAAAAGTGAAATGGGTTTTCATCAATCAGGTCCCAAAGATCTGCTAAGAATATCTAGACCAGCAGGTAGATTGACGGGTAGAGCGATTGCCTATGTTCAAATGTGTCGTGGGAAGCTTCATAATATCTTGCAGCAGTCTCAAGCCAAGCAGGTAGTTACCTTTGAATTTTCTACTTTCAGTAAAGTATGTAATGCCCTCTGTTGTTTGATGGGAATTGGGATCTTTCTTAATTAGAATGAACATTAATTTGTGTTTTTAATAATGACTGCGTTCTTGTTTTTCGACAACTCCTATGACCGTTGCATCAGAGGGCATCCAATGATCTTTGTACTGCAACCCATTTTTTTTATTTTTTTTAATCTATTTTAAGTCAATCCATATATATTTTATCATAACAAATACATCTACATCTGCAGCCTCTCTGTTGTGAAAACCCGATGGTTGTACCACAATAATTTTAATCTCATTCTTTGTCTTTAGAAGTCTAACTTATTTTGTGTAGAACGTAACTTCAAAAGTAACATCTTAGTAATATAAGCATTATATATTTCTCTGTGCTTCTTCCGTTACTTATATTTGCATAATGATCGTCCAACGACAACACAGTTTAAGGAGAAGCTCCCATTGTTCCTCAGTTTGCTATTTTATCTGTTGATTGTGCTCAAGGGACCATGAGGCTTACACTAGCATTGTCATATCCAGTGCTCTGTATATATGTGTGGAGAATTTTAGTATTTTACTATTCAAATTGTTACATAAAAATTCTTGACTGATCAAATTGGTTTACTTAGATTATGACAGTGATATTATTTAACCGTCGGAGTTCCACACACATCACACTCCACTTAACAAACAAGTAAGACTATTTCGTTTTAGATCAGTGGAAGTATCATTAATAGCATTTAGCAGTTACGTAGTCCCAAGTGCCCAACATTATTCTCTCTATGCGATGGGATTTAGTAGAGTGCCATGATGATTCATGTAGAAGAGTCTGTAGGAGGACAGTGTAAACTAGAGACCTGTTTAATACTCCATTACTGTGCAACATCTAGCATGATCTCATTCCAGTTTCTACGTTGAAATCTTGGTGTTGCCATCCATTTTATTGTTTGGGCATCAAAATTCATGCATCTTCGACATGATTTTTCTTACGTTCTCTGTCGTCTTTCGTCGCATGAATTGATGAATCATGGTCCTTTTTGTTGAGCATCTCTTGGTTCGAAGGTATTAACGCTTATTATTCTATATGGTTGGTTATTCGCTAGGCTACGTTTTTTTTCTCTGTTGGAACCTCTTTTTTTTTTGGCGTCAGGTATGTAGCCATCCTCCTTTATCCCCTCCTTTTTTTCCCCCCAAGAGTGTGTTCAAAGTCAGTCCTTGATGCAGTGTGGTCAATGGTTATGGCTTTTATTCATAGTATTTTGTTGTCTTTTTTTACCAGATTGTGTTATACAAATCATTTGTAGGTAATATTAATTTCAGGAGTACATTAGTGAGTCTTAGGTACCCATTCTCTTCCCGAGTATTTTTGCAGGACAATTGCCCATTAGAATAAATTGTCCGTGTCTTGCATTGATGCGTTTATATTTTATTGCTTTTTCTACATAGCTAATATACTCTTTTCGCACGTTGTTCGCATCGCAATAAAAGAGGATCATTGGTACCATAAGATAATAATAGGCTCAGGGCCGGCCCTGATAGGTAAGCAGGGAAAGTGGGGCTTTGGGGCAACAAGGTATGGGGGGCAACAGAAAAATGAATTTCACATAGGAGTTTTCTTTGTATTTGTTTTCCTGAGGACTTAGATATGCTTTCTTATGTAATCTGCAGGGAGCAAAAGTTAGAGCTAGCCACGGTAAGACCTTAGATTTAAATAGTTTAATAGTTTTCATAATAATGCTACTATAAACACAAAATTGGACAATTGAAGAAAAAAATGGAAAATTTCATCGACTTAAACACGTACTAGTGGTAAGCCCATGTGTTACACGGGTTCATATGATCTGCCAAACTATTAGGCACCCGGGCTGTGGAAGAAGGCTACCAGGTTTCGCACCATTTGCATTGTGCTGTAAATATCTACCGTAAATGAATTAATGTATAGAATGTCGACTTTTTAAAACCTGATTCAACATAAGACCATAAAATTGGTTCCATTAGACTTCACTGAAAGAGTTCCTAATACGTAATATCTTGCCAAGATACATAATTATGAATGGAATAGTTTTCTTTAACTGGAAAACCCTTGATATTTGTTGATTTTGTGCAGGTGGTGATCTACATGCAGTGGAGATTCATGAAAACAATTGACATTTTTGTTAATTGACGACAAAAAAAGTTCCAACTTGAGCAAGCTTCGAGAGATTAGAGCTAATGTTATGTGAAGCAATTTGTTCCCATCGTTCCCTGCACCAGCAAATGTACCCAGAGGAACTGAATTGCCTGTTCAATGGATTTTTTTGCTTCTTTCCCATGCCTACTAAAATTCTTTCCTTTAGCTTGTGCAGATATCCTGTCCAGAAATGCAGCAACAAAAATAACTCTGAGCCAATCAAAAAAGACTATAAATGAAAACAACCGATAGTTAAAAACAGCAAAGCTAGCAACAAAAATGCAAACAACCGGTTTTTCAGCTGCCCTTTTGCCGGTAATTTGTGGAGATGGATTTCAATGACATTTCGACATCAGCTCAATCTTGCCTCTACGTCTCATCTTTTTGCTTCTGTCAGAAGCTTTACTGGTTGTTCTCAAATCAAGAACTTGCTTTGGGTTGCCGTGGTGAACTGCATTTGGTTAATCTGGGAATGCAGGAACAAACTTAGATTCGATCACGTGATTACTCTCCCACAGGTTGCAGAAAAGAGGCTTTTAAACCTTATTAGTGAGTCGGGCTTTTAAACCTTATTAGTGAGACATGCAGATCTTCAGCATTTTCAATTTTAAGAGACGCTACCCAAAAATTCCTCGCATACTGACAGTTATGTGGCACTCTCCATAATATGGATGGATCAAGGCAAATGCTGATGGTTGTTCCAGGTGCTTCTGGTTGTGTGGTGTGGTTTTTCGAGATCACAATGGTTTAGCTAGAGGCTGTTTATCTCAGTCTATTGGTTTTGATAATTCTATGATGGCTGAATATTGGGGTGCCATACACGCATTCGGATTGGCACAAGTTAAGGGTTTTCGTAAACTTTGGTTCGAATGTGACTCAACGGCAATTATTGCGGCCATTGCTAACCCAGGGCTTATCCCCTGGAAACTGTCTATTCAGTGGTCGAATTGTATGAAATTCCTCTCTACCATTGAGTTTAGATTCTCACATACTTATAGAGAAGAAAGCTGATTTAGGGGCTTCGGAAAAAAGTGATGCCCTCGGATTTTACTTCAAATGTCCACCCGAATTATAAGGGGGTGTCAAAAAATGGTAAAATGACTAAGTAACCCTTATACATATTACACCCCACTTACAAATTATAACACCCCACTTAATATTTTTCCTAATCTAATTTAAATCAAAAACCAAACATATCAAAACTTAAAAATCAAAACATCAAAAAATTTCCCCTTCTCCTCTCTTCTCCTACTTCACTTATCTCCTCCAAAATTTTCATTTTCGATTTTTTGATCATGGATGCAACCAACAATGGTGGAACAATGGAGCACCTAACGTAAGCATCTAAACCCACTCTTTGGTATTGATTTGGTGCTAAAACTAGGTAAGATTCACTCCATGAAAATCAAATAACGAGTACCAGAGATACTTACGGCTCGCATCTGAAGAACAGCTAGCCGTAAGTTTACCATTAAAGCTTCAGATCCAAGACGTAAGTTAATATTAGTAGCCGTAACTTACTTACGGCTAATACCGATACTATACTTAGCAGCTGTAAGTGCAATGTAAATCAAAAATTTGTGTCGCAAGGTTACCAGCCGTAACTAAACTTACGGCTGCTAACTTGTACAGCTTAGCAGCCGTAAGTTTAGTTACGGCTGCTAACTTGTACTTACGACCGGTAACCTTGCGACATAAAAATTTTGATTTACATTGCACTTACGGCTGCTAACTAGAGTATCGGTATTAGCCGTAAGTAAGTTACGGCTACTAATATTAACTTACGTCTTGGATCTGAACCTTTAATGGCAAAGTAACTTACGGCTAGCTGTTCTTCAAATGCGAGCCGTAAGTACTTCTGGTACTCATTTTTTGATTTTCATGGAGTGAATCTTACCTTGTTTTCAATACAAACGATTGGTTTTAGATGCTTACGTTAGGTGCTCCATTGTTCCACCATTGTTGGTTGCATCCACGATAAAAAATAAAAAATAAATAAATAAAAAAACTTATAGCCGACGACGGCGGCAGTGATGGAGGCGGCGGTGACAGTGGCGGTGGAGGCGGCGGTATTGGTGTAAAAACACCATGACTTAATTATTTTTTGATTATCAGTTTAATCAAGTTTAATTTAGTTAATTATGTGGTAACTAATTAAACACTAAACATAAAGGGGTAGTTTTGGTATTAAAAAGAAAATTACATAAGGGGAGAGCCAAATTACTTCAGGCTGAGGGCATCGTTTTTTTCCGAAGCCCCTAAATCAGCTTTCATAGAGAAGGTAATGCAGTGGCAGATCTTCTAGCAAAGAACGGAGTCTCAGTGAGTTCTGTTTGGTGGGAGCATCCTCCTAACTTCATGAGATATAGATTAGGCATAGACAGGTCGTGCCTGCCAGTTTACAGATTCTGTTGATTGTAATCATTTTTATTTTGGCTTTTTGTTTCTTTGTTTTTCGCCCGTCTCTTGAGGCCAGGCCTAGCCCCCCTCCTTTTTCTCGATTTTTAATAAAATTACTCCCCAGTGCGCCAATGCCATGGGGAGTTCTCAAAAACAGAAAAAAAAAAACTAGCAACAAAGTACCTCACCTCAACCTCAACTATCTCGTGGTAAACGACACGCATCAAATATCTCTCTATGTCTTGATAAACATTTCGCAAGACCCGCTCAAGAATGTTTTGGAATGTTTCTGAAAAGCCTTCTTTCGTGTGCCCATAGGTCAATAGCTGAAAGACGGGTATATGGAGACGTACAACAACAGGTGGAGGGATAGGGATGGAGCTACTTTCCGGTGGAGTGGGTTTGGCACCCCATGAGCGCTGCAGTAAAAAAACACTCATATTATGATGAAAATACATGATGCAACGATCAAAGATTCATTACCATTCAGATTGTGTCGTTAAACATAATTGGCTTTCTTTAGAGAATGTTAGCAATATTCATAATTGTTTCTTCGGGCGTACTGTATCTCATAAAACCAAACCATAATCTTACAAAAGTTGTGCATATGCAACTTAAATAACAATGCCATTTGTAGGTGTCGAACCCAACACTACATGGTTAAGTCTTAACCATGTGCTCTTCCATTTGAGCTAAGACAGCTCATGATGACATCCAGTATTATTTCCTAGTGTAACTTGAATTTAAATAACGACGCTTAAGCGCAAATAAATCCGTAAGCATAAAGGGAATGCAAAGAAGAGAATTTACTTGATCCCCGTTGTATGCAGACATGTTACGTGAAGAACATAACCCGAAGTCTAAAGTGTATATAATGTTACTGCACCTTATTATTCGCCAAATAACTCCGTCTGAAATAACATAATAAACTTTTGACCTTATCTAGAAGAATTGAAACAGAAGCCCATCCTGATGCCACTTACAGAGGTTGCAAACAAAAAGGATATGTATCAATGAAGAAATGTTTAGATAGTTAATAAAAAACAACAATGTAACGAAATATTCCAGCTATATTTTAGGTTGAGAGTTTAGAATAGTTAACAATCTCCTTGTATTGAGCCAAAATTGTAAGTAGTTAGAACATACACCGAAGATGACTGCTACCTTGCATATGGAAGCACCAATATCCAACCAATACTCAATTCAACATCTAGATAGATAGACTCGTTTCTTTATGTACACTTATAAAATCATAAAAATGCAAGGTACTATTAGAGTATAGTTAATTTATAAACGAACCAAAACCAAGTGAATACAACTGCTAAGGATAGGCACTTACATGGGATGTGGGTGAATTCACTGCATGTAGTGCTCCCGTCCATGTAGCTCTATCTTCTTGTGTCTACCTTGCAATGAAACGATTCTGCTCGATGTACAGCTGACAATAAATCGAATGATAAATTGGCGATTTTGACGACAAACAAAAAGTACACGAAATTAAGCAATGCCAACAGATTCGAAGTGTTTTCAACAAAAGTGTTTTCATGCCACTGGTCCATCTTCACAACCTGTGTGTTCTTCCAAGACTGCAAAACATTGACATTAATACCTGAAAGACTTCCTAATTCCAAACAGACTTACGTCATTGCAAGCAGGGAGTCAGTCCATCAAATACTTTTGATATCATTCTCATGACCCCAAGCAAAGAGCATTAAAAAAAGTAAAAAGTTTTGTTAAAATATCTATGATTATGGTAACCAATTTATAAGAAACTCAATACGCGAACTTGATAATTTTAAACCACAAAGCAAGTTACCAAGTATATCTAATATATAATATAAGATTTGAATCCCGTAAGAAGCATTATAAAGGAGAAAAATCGTTCATCACTTGTACGTTCACAAAGCTTTTCAATTAAGCAAGACTAAGCACTTTCAATTGATACTTAAGCATTAAATCGATCATCAGACCCCAAAACAATATCTTTTGCTCAAACACAATTAAGTTTCTGTTAGATTTCTAAAATTATCTTTTTGAACTCTGACATGGTGATGACAGACCCTCTGCAACTGCAGAAAAGAAGAATCCGAGCCTGCCAGTATGGCAGCAAATTATTTACTGGTAAAACGTGAGTTTTTGGACAGCAACAACATTCGGAAATCCACTATCGTACGTTACCTGGCTTCCTCCGAAACCCATTTGTGTATTTTGATTATTGCTAGCATGTTGATCTTGATAACGATGGTGGTGCATGAGGGCAGCTTGGGCCCAACCCATCTCATTTATTGCCAGCTTTCTTTCATTTGCCCATAATTCAGTAGCTGAAAGACAGGTATATGGAGACGTACAACAACAACAGGTGGAGGGAGAAATTGAAGAAAAAATGCAAAAAAATAATGCCCAGGAAACAAACAACCTTCCTTTCACCGGTTAATTTGAAGAGAATGACAAACTCTGGAGAAGATGCAAAAATGAATGCCCAGGAAACAAGCAACCTTCGTTTCACCGGTTAAATTGAAGTGAACGACCCACTCTGGAGATGCAAAAATGAACATCTGCCATTGAAACATCTCAAGAGAATGGAATCATGCACATTTTGGAATATATACACTTTTAAGTCAATTATGTATCTCATATCTCAAGCATTGCTCTTTGGATGAAAAGCAATTATATTAAAATCATACCACAAAACAAACCCAAGTTGAAATAGCTACTTAGGCGACCAAGGAATGTGAATTTAAATTAATTTGAATGAAAAACAGACCTTAACAGTACGAACCTGTAAAGAATTTGCAAATAACATTCTTCAGCCAGGGGAGGCGTCTTTGCAGATGGTTGTCCACTACAAATGCTCAGCATCATAGGCAACCAAGAAACCCCAGGAATAAGCACACATGTATGGGAGAAGAAACAATCATTCAAAATAATGTAACACCTTTTAGTTGATATATTTTTTTCATACACAAATGATATGACATTTTAATTGTTTAATTACAGATGTAAGCTTACAATCTGCAATCAAACTACATTTAGAAATCCGAAAGTATTCTAAATCATATCAACTGATTTTGGATTCAAGAATAGTGAGATTTAGAAGATACTAAATATATGCAAAATACCTCTAATATATTTTATACAAACTCAAATAACAACAAATATTTATGTGGAAGAAAAATACAAAGAAGATAAATGAACAATAGGGTTAGGGTATACAAACAAATGATATGATTTTGTTGCTTTTTCCTCTTACCTGCAAAATCAATAGCAAATCCACAAAGAGAAACAGAAAAATCAATTAAAGCAAAAATTCAATCAATTGCAAACCCACAAACAGAACAGGAATGAAAAGATTGCAAATGGTTTACAAACAGATGATATGATTTTGTTGTTGTTTCCTCTTACCTGCAAAATCAAATCCACAAAGAGAAACAGAAAAATCAATTAAAGCAAAAATTCAATCAATTGCAAACCCACATGCTGTAGCAAATTTCAATAGCCACTGATGCACCTGCGATATAAAAAGGGAAGAGTAATCAACATCAACTCTTATGATGAACCGAACATGGACGATGAAAATCAATATCAAATCTTAAGATGAAAGTATAGCTAGGCCGGTTGTTGAGTGATTTAGAGAAAGAAGATAAGAGGCCGACGAAGAGAACATAGACGACTAAAGTGATAGGGTTTAGATAGATTTTGGGTTTACCGAAGATTGAAGTTAAGGGAAAATATTGGAGTGGTATGTTGATTGGATACAATTTATTTGGTAAGGCTAGGAGTTCTAAGAGCAAGCACTATGGTTCCCTATTGTTTCTCTATTGAATAGAGAAAGGGGAAGGCAGAAATGGCGAAAAAATGGCAACCACGGTGGTCTTAGCTATTTCGAGATGGAAATCGGATTTCCGCCACAAAATTTTACGGAAATTGGATTTCCGCAGAGAAAATATTATAAGGATTTTTGAAAATTTTACGGAAATCCGATTTCCGCCCTGCGGGAATTGGATTTCCGCCTCGCTTCTCTATTTCTATTGCCTGCTACGGATTGGTAGCAGGCAATAGAGAAGTCTACCAATTTCTCTATTGAATAGAGAAATTTAGCACCATAGTAGTTGCATTTCTCTATTCAATAGAGAAGTCTCCCCAAATAGAGAACCATAGTGCTTGCTCTAAGAATTGGGAGAACCCCTACTATTAATCTCATCTAAGTAAAACATTCCGAAAGGTTTCACCTATTTACCACCCACACTCTCACTCTTTTCCACCCACCTATGTTTTCCTAATTATCACCTACAAAAAATTATAAAACTCCTATTTCCCACCCCCATTGACTTTGCTATCCACACCCGGTAATAATTTCACCCCACCAAAATCATAAAAACCTAAATCTAAGAAAAACCCAACTGTTTACACCCAACAAAATTAACCCACCTTAATTTTTTTTTTTTTTTTTTTTTGAAAATTTAATTCTTCGTTGTGACTTTATGTATGTGTAATTGCTCAAGGAAATGATGTTCAATATGATTGCTTGTGTCGTGATAATCGTTCACTTTAGGTGGATTACTTATTTTAACCATTTTCCTTTCATTTTTTTGCGAAATCGAATGCAAAATTCATTGTCGGTCAGTTTTACCCGTCTGGGATGTACTCTAATCGTTCAAATGACTTCCAACTAATTAATCGGTCAGTTTTATCTCAATCAAAATACTTAGCACAATGTATTCTCTTCTTCCTCCCCTACTGTCCCCCTCTCATATTCTTCTTATTTCCAAGTTGAATCTTGCAAATGACCCAACTTATTTTCTCACCTGTTTCTTTCTCCCCTACTTTTTTTATTCTTCCTATTTATGATTCGTGTGGATTTACCAAGAATCGAAGTGTGTGACGGTGGAAAATCTAGCATGAGAAGGTTTGAATTTAAGGTTCCAAAAAGTTTTAATGGTTGTTTTATTTTTTTTGATAGATATGGTTGTTTTATTGAAACGGAGAAAAGGAAGAAGAAAATAAAGGAATAAGAGATAAATAAGAATCACAGTCAAATTAAGTTTGACTTGCGGAGGTGGTATATAGAGAAAAAAAGAATTAAAAAGTACACTAATTTTATTATTTGTGAAGGGAGTGGGAAATAGAGAAAGTGAAGGTGGTAAATAGGGAAAACCTTCTGAAATTAAAGGGTTTAATTAATTTGATTTTGTAGTTTTCTAATATAATTGGGCCGACCGAACGGAGGGCCCGAAGGGAGGGAGTCCCTTATATGGCCATTTTTTTTTGTAAAATGTCCGGTAACAAAATTGAATCAATTTGACAAAAAATATTGTAAAATTTTTCAACGATGAAATGACTAAGTAGTCCTTATCAAATCAATAATGACTCTTTCTTATCCTTTTTTACAAATTACACACATCTCTCTATCACACTATATACACCACCAATAACATCCACCACCGCCATCACCACTACAACCACCACCACTACCAACCAACGCCACCGGCACACCACACCACCACCATCAGCAGCTCTATCGCCACCACTACCACCAGCCCCCACACCACAACCATCAACACCACAACCACAGACACCTCAGCCAACCCCCACACCACAACCAGAAACACCTCCGCCACCACACCCACAAGCACACCATCAGCAGCTCCGCCGTCAACCCCCACACCACAACCACCACACCTACAAGCACCTACGCTGCCACTATCCACTACACCACCACCACCAGCAGCTCAGCAGCCAACCCCCACACCACAACCACCAACACCTCCGCCACAACACCAACAAGCACCTACGCCGCCACCTGCAATCAGCTCCACTACCAGCCACCACCAACAGTCTGGTAGCACGGACGTGTCTTCTCCTTTTTTTTCTGCCACAAAAATGAAAGTGTCTGATGGGATCCGAACTCCCACACATGAGATCCAAGGACTGAAGCCTAACCGCTAGGCTATCACTTCATTTTTGTTAAATACTTCAAGGAGTAATATTTGTGCAGATCCAGTTGGTTATTGTTGGTATTTTTTTTCTTTCAGTCAGACATATAATTCATTGAATTGTTCTGCTGAAGTATAAAGTTTAATTGAATGGTTACATTTTTTGCCCCAAGAACATGGGTTCTCTTCCATGGCAGTAATCTTACAGTTGCTCAATCATGTATGCTTGTTTTTCACATTGGTTCTCTTGAAAAATGCTTGTTCTTCGGTCGGCCCTCCCCACCGTGGCAGCGGTGTTCTAGTAATTTAACATCCATGCATAGCTTTTGATATTTGGTGGATATGCCCTACAATCTTTCTGTAGATTGTGGATTTTTGTTATCAAACTACAATCCTGCGTATATTTCGACGATTGATAATTATAAACTTATATTCTTGATCATTATGCTCTAACTTGTTTAGAGTTTATCTTTCAAATGGGGATTTTCTCTTTATATAAAATACAAGAGATTTGCCCGTGTCGCATACGGCACGGGACGTTAAGAATTTTTCGTTCCCTATGTTCACCATATTATTCCTTGTCTCCCAGTACCACAAATTCTAGACCTCCATTGTCTTGTCCATGGCTTTTTAAATGGTGTTTGGACTCCAATTTTATACGGGCTGTCTAGTCGGATCCAAATTCTCGAATACCCAATATTTTTCAAATATTTCTTTGGGACCTGTCTGTCACTGTCTCTCTGAAATTTATGACAAAAAAATCCCCTCATATTTCAAAATGATAGGATTGACGCAACTTAATGTCATATCTGCACCAATGTTTTCACAGTAGCTTATCTTGGAGTAAGAGCACCAACACAAATTCGAATAAATTTTTCCCAGAAAACCGCCTGAAACCATCAACTGGTTACAACACTATATCAGCAGTGCATCAATGGACAAAAGAGCAGCCAGTGCAAGAGCCCTTCTGACTTCAAAAACAAATGCCTACACATCTGAGATGCTTAGATTACAGCTAACTGTAGATGGTGAAAAATGGAAGAGGGACAAAAATGTAAAACGACTCTCTATTTTGCCTTACCTAAAGGCAATTGCCTACTCAGGCACATCTCTGTAGCTCAGAATACAACCTATTCTACGAGTTGAGTGTACTCTCTATGAGTTCTCTCTTATAACTCCCGGTGGAGAGGATGATATCACGGTGTAGTACCGATAACCCCACCAACACGTAAACCCATTAATTTACTTCATGTCGACATCGCCTCGAATTCCTCGATATCAGAACTAAATTACTCACTGGTGCTATGGTGGAGAATTGATAGAGATGCACCCTCTCGGGTTTCCTCCTCAATATTTAAAGACCTCAGGCCCTCGCCTAATCCCGGTCAAGATAGAGACACATCCTCTCGGATTTCCTCTCAAAATACGACTCAACATCTGAGTCTTAATAAAAGCCTCAGATGTACCACAACTCTAGGCATTGTCCAGAGCTTCCTGAGCAATATATGACATCTGAAACAGCTTAAACGCACCTAGACAAGTTATAACTTTGAGTGATATGCAAGCATCTCAAATGTGCCTAAAAAAGTCAATACGCCATAGCTAAAGGACAGCGCAGCGCAAATACCATGGTCAAAGATTATGACCAAATACACCACCAGCAGTGATGAAGACCATTGCCCAAGTATGGCCATGGCCATGGCCACGAAAACGCTTTGGCCAAAGGCATAGATCTTGGTCAGGGAAAACCATGGCGCCATCACCCACGGTGTGTGGGTATAAAATCTGCATAGGTGCATCATGTTCTATAGCCCTCAGATCTCATACTCACACACACAGTAACTTAAACATTATATAAGGTGCGATGACCTCAAGAACAATACCGAAGACATGTAAAAAGACATTAATCAAAGGACTAAACGTATCAAGATTATATTTCTGTTTTGCTACTACATGGATATGATCCTAAGGAGCTAGAGGAGATACATACCTAATCCCTCTCTCGCCACTTAGGTTATACCCAAAAATTCCAACCCTTACAATGTTTTCCAAGCTCGCCTTATATAAGCCGAGTTTGGGTGGTTTACAGCTAATAAGACAATGGACTCAATCGTGGTGGTGTCAGTCCTTGTCGAGTAAGGCGGTTCCTTCGGCGGTACTCCAAAGATGGCTCTGGGGGGCTTCGGTCCTTCGAGGCAGGGACCGAATCCCGTTCTCTGCTCGGTGTCCTCGGACTTATCTTTCTTTGGTTTGATCCCGAAGCTTCGCTACTTCTTCCTTTGGCGTGATCTTGCTTCTTAGATCTCTGACACGTGTCCCGAGGGGTTTTACCCTCCACAGTTTGCCTCTTTCCTTTCCTTGTATCGAAGATGCGAGGAGAGGAAATTCCCTTTTTGCCACCTCTTCCTTTCCATGTATCCCCACTACTTGCCAGGTGTGAGTTTTTTCGACACGTTCTTCCTATTCTCGAGGATTTCGTGGCTTTTTACCTTCTGACCGGCAGCGCCGGTTCCTCTTTCACTATTTAAGTTTTGGTTCTCCCTCTAAAAATACTTTAGCCCCTTCGTATCTATCTTCCTTGGCACCGGCGCTTTCTTTCCGTGAAACCTCCCAATTCGTAACTTCATATTAGGCGTTTTTTCTGGCGTTTTCCTTCATGACCCTTTGTTTTACTCCTCCTATTGTTTCATAAAGTCGATTCCTTTTGAACTTTCCTCATCTTCCTTTCCTCTGATCCATATTGCCTCTGCAACTTCCGGTCGCCGGCGGTATCAGTCTTCCCTTTTCTGTGTTTTTTCTTTCTATGTCGTCTTCTTCTAAGGTTGATGCCCTTGTTCTAAAGATGAAAGGCATGGGCTTCAAAGAAGAGGGCTTTCAGATTGAAGCCATTAGTTCTTCTAGATTGACTCCGGAGCTGGTTGAGGAGTATCAATGTGATGAGAACAGGCTCTTGGTGACATTTCATCAAATGTCTGCAGGGTTACTTCCTCCTCTTTACAAGCCTTCAAATCCTTTGTTTCTTCGCATTCTTTGCTCTCTTCCTAAACCTCGAGGGGTGATGCAGCTTACTTGCAGCTCCATTTACCTCATCAATCAGTGGGTTCTTCGCTCCGAAGATAATTTCCATGTCGGATTTACGACGAAGTTCTATTTTACTGCTGAGAATTTCTTTAAGCATTACGAGCCCTTTTTAACCCTAGACAACGAATTTGCTCCTTGGGGGGTTGGCTTTCGGTCCGTGGAAGGTAGCGAAAATATCATCCTTGGGTCATTGGACTACTCCATGGATGAAGATTGGTACTCGGAACCTATACTTCTTGAGGGTCCTGTGCTCCGAGGTTGGAAGGATTCTGGCCGGTTCTTCCCTCGGACCGAGTTTGATGAAGGGCATGAGTTTCGGACTCATCATTTGTTCTCCATTCACTTTTCTGACGAAGATAGAGGGTTATCTCGCTCATCTTCGGGGAAAGGTAAGGGTATTTCCATGGAGCCTTCGGGCAGCTTAAAGCGTTCCCGAACAGATGAGGAGACTATGCAGCAGGTAACAAATACTTTCCTATGTTCTTTTCTAGAGTATTCATACTTGCCTCTATTTGTTTCCTGAGAAAGACGGGTCCTTATCTGCAGGGAGAGTCTTTGGGTGTCTTAAACCTGAGCAATGATCTGATGGATTTTGAATATGGGGGAAATTCGGAAGTTCCTCAGCCGCTGAAAAATTCTGTTTTTCAGAAGATTCTTAGGGGAGTTCTGCCCAAACGTCGTTGAGATGCTACGATACCTCTGATGGAATCAACGAATGCTGGCAAGGAGGTACCAGCACCGAAGACAGCTGAAACGGTTATCAAAGAAGTGGGTGCCGTAAACCCTTCCGTTACTTTGCCTATTACCACCATCGGTGCCTCTGCCTCAGCTATAGTAGGTCCTACGGCTGCTGCCGCCGGTGCTGCTTCGGACGTTGTGCTTACAGATTCTTCTATGCCGAGTGCTACCATCGGTGCCTCTGCCTCAGCGATAGTAATTTCCACAACTGCTGCTACCGAACCTTCTATTCTTTCGTCGGAAAGAATTGTCACTCCAGTGGACCTTCTTGTTCCCCGAAGGGATGGTTCATTTGTTGAGATGGATTCTTCCAAGGAACTTGTTGCCAGCTTTCCGCAAAGTTCGAAGTTTCCGCCTGCTCCGAGTTACGCTAGTAAATATAGGCAATCATATACTGCGGAAAGGTTTAAAGAAGTCCTTTTTGAAAACCATAATCCTAGTGATTTTACTGTTGAAGTTTCAACTCGCTTTGCAGCCTATGCTACGAATCCCTTGGGGCGTCCTTTAGATCCTGATTTCTGCAGGAAGTTAGGTGATATCTTTGGAGGTGACTGTCCCAGGGCCGATTATGATCTTCGTCGTCCACCCTTGTCCTATGAGGAGAGCTTGGCTATTATTCAAGCGGT
>JAJJMA010305160.1:0-16850 GCA_023529015.1 Papaver nudicaule | reverse complement strand
TCTCGGTGTGGTTTTACTTCCTGGATGCGAGACACGTGGTCCGAGGGTTTTTACCCCCTACAGTTTGCCTCTTTCCTTTCCTTGTGTCGAGGATGCAAGGAGAGGAAATCTCCTTTCTTTCCACCTCTTCGTCGAGTATCCTTACTTCCTGCCACGTGTGTATTTTTCTTCACGACACGTTCTCCTAAGCTCGTGGCCTTTCACCTTCTGACCGGTGGAGTCGGTTTCTTCACTATTTAAGTTTCGCTTCTCCCTCTAAAAAATTTTTAGACCTTTCGTTTTCATCTTCCTTGGCGCCGGCGGCCTTTTTCCGTGAAAATTCTTTCGCCTAGAACTTCATATCAAACGATTCTTCCGCCTTTTCCTCTTCAACCCATTGTTGTATGTGATCTTTTCTTTCATAAAGTTGACTTCTTTAGGATTTTCCCTTCTTCCCTCTTCGTTCTCCGGTTGCCTCTGCTATTTCCGTCACCGGGGGTGCTACTTTTTTCCTGCTTTTCATTTTTTCTATGTCGTCTGTCTCTGCAATCGAAACCCTTTCTTCAAGGTTGAATGGTTTACATCCTGAGGAAAGGGGCTTTCGAATTGAGTCCCTTGATTCTCCCAGACTAACTCCGGCGCTAGTCGAAAAGTATCAGTGCAACGAAGATGTTCTGGTAGTAACTGTTCATCAAATTATCGCTGGACTACTTCCTCCTCTCTATCGATCTGATAATCCTTTGTTTCTTAAAATTATCTGCTCTCTTTCTCCACCTCGGGGCGTGATGCAACTTACCTGTAGCGCCATTTATCTTATTAATCAATGGGTTCTTCAGTCTGAAAATAACATTCCTGCCGAATCCACAGCGAGATATTATTACAACGCCGAAAACTTCTTTAAGCATTACGAGCCTTTTCTGACTGTAGACAATGAGGTAGCTCCCTTCGGAGTTAGCTTTCGGATGGTGGCAGGTAGCCAAAACGTTCTTCCCGAAGCTTTAGTTTATTCTTTGGACGAGGACTGGTCTTCGGAGCCTATACTTCTCAAGGGACCTATACTTCGAGGCTGGAAGGACAAAGGCCGATTCATCGTTCGGACTGAATTCGAGATGGGTCACGAATTTGAGACTCGACACTTGTTTTCTATTTGTTTTCTTGACGAAGAAAGGAGGTTGCTTCGCTCTTTTTCGAGCGAGAGGAAGGATGTCGCTGTTGAGTCTTCGGGCACCTTAAAGCGTCCTCGGCCTGATGAGGAGACTATGCAACAGGTAACAAATACTTTCTCGACCTTTTCCGAAGTATTCATACTTGCCTCTGTTTGTTTCCTGAGGAAGACGGGTCCTTATCTGCAGGGACAGCCTTTAGGTGCCTTAAAGCGTAGTCGTGATTTGATGAAGATTAGCTATGGGGAAAATTCTGAAGTTCCTCGGCCGCTGAAAAAGGCTGCCTTGCAAGTAATGTTGAAGGGGTTTCGGACTAGCCGTTGCCAAGATGCTATGGCTCCTCTACAGGAGACTCCAGTTGTTCATCAGGAAATTTCAACGTCGAAAGTGATTGAGATAGAGGACGAGGAAGTGAATGCTACAAGCCCTCGCACTGTTCCTTCCCTCGTCGTCGGTGATGCCTCTGCCTCGGCTGTAATCCTTGGGACTTCGAGTGTTAGTGCTGCCTCGGAATTTGTTCCTTTTACTGCTTCTACATCTACGGATTTTGTCAGTGCCCCTACCGCTGCCATAGGAGTCTGTGCCAATGCTTTTGGAGGATCTTCTGTTCTTCCTTCGGATATGATTATTACGCCCGTGGACCTCCTTTGCCCCCAAGAGGATGGTTCATACATTGAGGTGGATCCTGCCATGCAGCTTGTCGCCAGCTTTCCACAAAGTTCGGTGTTTCCGCCTGCTCCTAGCTATGCCTGCAGATACAGGCAATCTTATACTGCCGAGAGGTTCAAAGAAGTTCTGTACGAGAATTATTGCCCTGGTGAATTTACTACCGAGGTTTCGGCTCGTTTTGAGGCTCATGCCTCGGATCCTTTAAGGCAGCCCTTGGACCCAGATTTCTGCAAGAAGCTTGGTGATCTCCTCGGAGGTGACTGTCCCCGAGCCGATTATGATTGCCGCCATCCTCCCTTGTCCTACGAGGAGAATTTGGCCATGGTCCAGGCGGTGAGTTGCGTTTGCCTGCTGTTCGTGTTGATGTTGCTGGAATGTTTTGCTAATCTATTTGTGCTACTTTTTTACTAGGGCGACTATCATGCCACCGGCCTTTTAGCGCACAATTTTGATCAAGCTGGTGAGACCGAATATTATGCACGAGAGTTTCATCGGATGCAAGAGGAGCTTGCCCAGGAGAAAGTTCGCAGTGCTGAGGCGAAAAAACAGTCTATATGTAAGTTCCTTATTTTCTTATTTGCTTTGTCGAGAGCATATGTTTTTGGCAGCCTCGCCTAAGATAGGTTTGCTGCTTGCATTTGAAAAGGCGAGCTGGAGAAGTTAGAGAAAAAACTTCAGGAAGCTCGATTGGCTAATGACCGGCTTCGAAGTGACCGTCAGTCATCTCAACTTGCCTCAAGTAGCGAAAGCTATCTTGATGACCGAGCGGCGCTATTGGAAGAGAGGGATAGAGCTTTAGAAGACGTAAGTTACTACAGGCTGAAAAGGCAGGAGGCCGAGAGTAATTATGTGGATGAGAGAAGGAAGGTGGATCAAGGCAAGCGCCTTCTCGAGGAGATGACTAATAGAAATACAATATTGTCCCGAGAAAATCACTTTTTCCAAATGGATGTGGATCGACTGCAACAAGAGCGAGATGCAGCTCGCTTGGAGAGGTCGGTTAGTGCCTCGGGTAGGATATTGATTGATAGATTAGAAGAGAGGGTCAGGGAGTTGAAGGTGCAACATTCTACTCAGCAGAATGTTAATAAGGATCTGACTACTACGAATGATGCTTTAAGTAAGAGTTTGAATGATAAATGCCGAGAGCTAGCTCGAGCAAATAAATCAAACGTTCGGACTGCTGCTCTTGTTGATGAGTACCGAATAGAGATAGCTAAAAGCGGGGTTGCTGCTTCTGAGGATATCCGAAAGAATGCCTCTGCGCCTCGCTTTACTAGTCAGCAGCAAGTTACTGAATATGTGGTTGTTAAAGAGAGTAGGGAGCTAACCCGAATTTTCGATTTTCTGCTTTACACTGGAGCCCTAATTAGGCCGCTGTTGTTATTCTTATGTTTGTTGTTTTCGCTCTCAGGCATCGAAGCTAATTTGAGGAAGCAGGTTGTCGACGCTGAGGTAGCGAGGAACGAAGCCACGAGTCAGCTGGTGACTGAATCCGAGATGAAGTTGGAAGCTGAGAGGAAGGTTGAGCGATTGACTAAAGAATTATCCGAAGAACGGCAGCACCGCTCTGCGGAGTCGGCTAGGGCTGCTCGAGAGCTTGAGTTGGAGCGCAGGCGTCGTGCCGAAGAAGTGACACATCACACTAAACTATTATCCCAGGAGAAGGAACTTCGTCTTAAACATGAAGCACGCATAAGGAATCTGGTGGTCGGTTTTGGCCTCGTGCGTCATGAGTTGAGACATGGCCAGGCCGTAGGAGAACTTCTTTCTCAGTCTGCTATTGCCAATGCCTTTGCTACAAGTAGGGCCTGCCGAAAGCATGGTCGCTTTCTTTTTAGAACCATTGGTGTTGAACCCCCTGCTTATGGTGCTATTGGTGCGCGGGATCCAGACGTTGCATCTCCTATTGACAAGTTTCTGCTCCCACGAGAAGTTTATGCATCCTTAGCTAGAGAAGAGCTTCGAAGGAGGGGCCTACTGGAGGATTTTTTGAGGATAGCCAGTGGTGGTGATGGCGACGATGCTGCTCGAAGTGGTGATTCTAGGAGTGACAATAGTGTTGCCGAGAGGACCCATGATGGTCAGGGCGAATCTGCTCATAATTCCGAAGAAGGTCCTCGTGATGGTACCGATTGTTCAAAGGATAGCTCACACCGTTAGCTTGTACCACTTGTGTCTTTCTTTTATGGCTGAACTCGCTCCTTTTTTGCGTATATGGGCGCCTTTTGCTTTCGCACTTCATTTCCTGCATTTTTTGCACATATATATGTATGAAGAATTTATTTTTGTTAGAATGTTTTTGCCCCTCCTCGGGACTGTTTTTTGTTTTTGAGGAGGTCCCTTGGTTGAGTAATTTACTTGTTTTATGTAAGCAAATCAACTGCCTCGGGGTTCCATCTTCCTCTATAGGTAGATGTTAATCCCATTTATCGTCCCCCAGCGCCCGAGGACGTTTTCTCCTCGTCGCCGTTTGGTAGTGAGTACGAATGTAGCCTTGATTCAAAGTGCTCACCGCTATCGGGGTGTCTTGTGGGTAGAGGACCGTGCCATATAACTCGTAGGGCCCTTACGATTTATATGGTCATCGGCTCTGTGCCTGCCATTCGAGGACTTTTATTTGTTTGGCTTTTTATGCCTTTGGCGTTACAGCCTGTTTGACGTTTTATGTCTTTGGCGTTACAGCCTGTTTGGCTTTTTATGCCTTTGGCGTTACAGCCTTTGCGATGATGTTTTCAGTATTCTGGAGTTTGACTTCGGTGTGAGCTGCATCAATGAGTGCTATTTTTATTTATTAAGTCTCTTCGGAATTTGCTTACAAATGGAGCTACTTTCTTAAACCAAATGTTTCAAGTGTCTCCCCTCCACTGGGGTTTTCAACTTTTGCCCTTCAAGGTTAATTAAGCTGTAAGTGTCGTTGCCGAGTTGTCTTTCAATGACGAATGGGCCGACCCAGAATGGTTCATGCTGATCGCTGCTGCTGTTACTGGACTCGCCTGATTGTTCATTCGGGTATTGGAGGTTGCATGCTGCCACGAGGAATTGCTCTCTGTTTTTCAGATGCTGTTTTTCTTCGCGCCCTTTTTGTTTCATGCATGGCATTCCGGCCTCGACGTCAGCTATGAACTGTTCCATACTCTCGTCCGATATCTTCGGACTCTTGATTTGCTCCGGGCATTCTTTACTTGCCTCTCGTGCTTGCACGTCAATTTGGTTGCATATTCGAGCCTCGGAAGGGTCTCCTTGAATTTCCGCAATCCCAGTTGGCGTTGGAAATCGAATATTTTGATGTAAAGTAGACGCTACTCCCATAATGCTATGTAGCCAGGGTCTACCGACAATGGCATTGTAAGGGGATTCGATGTCCACTACGCAGAATAAAGTTGGGTGTTTCTCGCTACCTGCCTGAACATTGATCATCAACTCTCCTCGAGGTACCGATGGCTTGCCGTTGAAACCAAATATATTATAAACCGAAGGCACCAGAGCAGCTTTTTTGCCTTTCATTTTATCAAATGTCTGTCCGAATAAAATGTCCACGGAACTCCCAGGGTCCACCAATACTTTAGTCATGGCTATTTTACCCATTTGCAAGGTAATAACCAAAGGATCATTGTGCAGTCTGCCATTATTTGGAATGTCTGCCGCGGAAAAGAAAATTGGCTGCTTCTGCCACTCCTCCAAACGAGTCCTCGTGACTACACTGAGTATCTCTTGTCCATCCAAGTCCCTTTTGTGGATACGCCCGGTCTGGATCCCTTCTAGTCCTTTCGTGTGAACTATCGAATTACAGGCTCCAAACCTAGGAATATCTCTATCAATAGTGATTACGTATGCCTCATGCTTTTGCTCTTCCTTGGGTAGCGGTTGATTAGGAGGTGGCTGTGGCAGCTCCAGAAGGTGTTTAAATTGTCCTCTAGCAATAAAGAAGTAGATTTGATCCTGCGCTGTGACGCAGTTCTCAGTGGTGTGTCCATGGAATTTATGGAACTGGCAGTAATCCCTTGAGTTCTTGGTATGCTTCGGCTGGTTGCCTCTGCTTCTAGGATACCTTATCTCACCGGCGAATTCAGATTGCTCAATGGCTCGCAGGGCATCTTCAATGGGAACACAGAGCTTGGGGAGTTTTCTGTCATGGAACGCTGGGAATCCCGGCTTAGTCGTCCCGAACTTTCTGTTGCCCTGCCCTTGCTGATTGTTGCTTCCTTCGAACACACCCCGAGGGTTGCTTCCTTGGTTGTCATTGTACTTTCGGTTATCATGGTATTTTCCATCGCCGAATTTTCCTTCGGCCCCATATCTACCACTGTCATCTTGTCTTTCTCGCTTTGTCATGTCTCCGAAGTGAGTGTTTGCTGCTTGCCCTCGCTCTTCAAGCGATAAATTGTTGATGGAGTGGACCTGCTTTAGAATTGTTTCTTTTCCCAGCGCTGCCTGTTCTTTTATTTCCTCCAGGGTGATTCGCTCCTTTTGGTACTTCCTTAGGTCCTGTAATGTTTCCAAGTTCTTCGAGAAGAGTCTGTCGTACAGAGGGTGATCTTTGTCCAGAGCGTTTAAGAATGCTCGAACTTTATCCTTTTCAGTGGCTCCATTTCCTACTTCGACACATTGCTCGGTCCATCTGCTCGTTAGGCTCTTTGTTGATTCGCCCGGACGTACTCGGATGCTAAATAGCTTCTCCACTCCTGGCTTAGAGGAGTTGTTGTATAAAAAATGTAGAATAAAGACTTTGGAGAGCTCCTCGAAGGACGAGATCGAGCCAGCTGTGAGGTTGTCGTACCATGCGAGAGCTTCTCCTTTTAGGCTGGAGGGGAAATATTTGCAAAGCACTTCGTCCCGATTGGCATATGCTAGAAAGACTCGGAGGTACATCTTGATATGTACAGTGGGGTCTCCGGTACCATCAAAGATGGAGGTAAAGGTTGGCATGGTGCATTTTACTGGAATAGGTAGTGAAAGGATTTCCAAACTTAGTGGAGAGCGGTTTACATCATTCATTGCTTGAGTTAGCTTAATTCTATCACTTGATTGGATTCTATTGTCGAAGAGCTCTGCTCGCAGTGCTTTGATTTGGTCCATCATTACTTGCTGTAGTGCTTTTGTCTCGGTGTCCTTCCTCATCAAGTTACCTTCGGTGAATGTATGCATGCTTGCTTTTGTGTACTCTGGAGGTGCAGTCCTTTTGCTAGACGCTGTGATTTCATGACCTTTACTGTGGCCTTTGGACTTTGTGGATGTTTTAAATTCGGAGGGTTCCTTTGGTCGAGATGCGTTGCTGGGGCGAGAATGTCCTTCGCTGCCTCCCTTGTAGTTGGACGCCGATTTTTCCGCTACCTTCTTGTTAGCTTCGGCCAACTGTTTCTTTAGCTTTCTTATTTTTCTATTTTTCAGGATTAATTTTCTGAATTGCTCGGCTCTGACTGTATTTACTTCGTTGGGTTGTTGCTCGGGCATTTCATCTTCAGGATCAGATTCTTCGTTTTCCTCTTCCTCATTTTCACCATTTTCTTCTTGTATTTGTTGTTGTCGTGGCTCTTCAGTTTCTGGAAATCCGTTTCCGTCGGGACCTAAATCCTCTACCACCACTTCGTCTTCGTTTACATGTTCTCGGTGCTGGACTGTGCTAGCCGCTACCTCAGGAGATAACCCTTTACTGGTTGAGAATCTAGTGTTGTGCTGTCTGGAGGATCCGGTGCCTTGCTTCGAGGAACTTATTCGCCGCTTCGGAGCGTGCTCCGAGTGGGAAGCCATTTTATCGATGACCTGTCAAGAAACAAAAAACCCGTGAGGTCCAAGGCGGCTAGCGCAGTGTACTTTGTCGGCCATGTAAATCTACTCTACAACTGACTTTTCAGACGAAACTGAATGTCCTTTTTGCCCTTTTTAGATATATCTTTAACCGTTTATTTTGTTTTGTAGCCTAAATCATGCCTTTTCGTCTTGTTCCTTTTATGAAGTTTTATTTCCAATTATAGCGATTTTTTTTTTTTTAAAAACCCTAAAAATGGACTTTGACGCATATTAACCCTAACATGGATTTCAATGTATATGATGAAATTTGAAGACTCCAAAGTGGATTTTGATGTATATTATAAAATTTGGAAACCCTAAAAACGAATTCGATGTTTATTATGAAATTTGAAAACCCTAAAAATGAATTTGATGTTTTTTATGAGATCTTAAAACCCTAAAGTTGATTCTGATGTATATTATGAAGTTTGGAAACCCTTAAGGATGTTGATGTATATTATGGAATTTAAAAACCCTAAGATGGATTTTGATAAATAGCATGGGTTTTGAAAACCTTAAAATGGATTTTGAGGTTCTGCACGAATTGGTTTTTCGCTTGGAGTTTTTACTGCAGGAGTTTTAAAGTCTCTCGGAGATCTATTTTATCATACCGAAGTTACAAAAACTCTTTAATGGATGACTTTGCCATCTGATGCTATGCTCAAAAGGTTCTTAAGCACACTAAAGCCTTTAAGGTCATTTAGATGTTTAAGAAACAAGAGCTATTTTCATGAAAACAAACTTTTGAAAAAATCTCTGAAGAAGATTATAAAGACGATAAAACAAAAAATTTGAAAACCCGAAAATTCACAGGCAAACCCTAAGTTGTTTTAATCGTCCCTGTTTCTAGCGCCAAACTGTACGAGTAGAAAATCTGCATAGGTACTCGAGGTACCATATCCATCAGATCTACTCGCACATACAGTATTTAGTTGTGGTTTGCAGTCCGAAGACAGTTAGAACAGCATCGAGGATGCAATGAACAGTAATTTAAAGACTAAATAAGCAACAAAGATCAGATAGAAGAAGACTTTATGTGTATTACTACTGCTGAGATTACATGAATTAAACCCTAAGGAACCAGAGGAGATTACAAACCTAATCTCTCTCTCGCTACTTAGGCTCCACCGAACAAGAATCCAACCCTTACAACGTTTTCCAAGCTCACCTTATATAGGCCGAGCTTGGGTGGTTTACAGCTAATAAAGACAAAAGACTCCATCGTGGTTGTGTCAGTTTCTGTCGAGTAAGGCGGTTTACACTCCGAAGCTGAATCCTGGGCTTCGGTCCTTGGTCGTAGTCCGAATCCTTTCTACTCCGAGTCTTTGCTTCGCCCAAATGCAGCTGCTCTTCCTTTATCAGTCCGAATCATCGCTGCATAATCCTCTCGGTGTGGTTTTACTTCCTGGATGCGAGACACGTGGTCCGAGGGTTTTTACCCCCTACAGTAATCAACACCATCCCCATCTTGAACATTACACCAGCAATACCAGCTTCACCATTACCAGCAGTACCAGCTTCAACATCAGCCAATTGATGGTGATCATAATCATTGGTGCTACCGAGACAATCTTCATACCCTAATGTGTCGCAGGAACAAGTCATGTATTCTAGGATGAGAAGAAGATTCATTCACTAGATAATAAAAGGTACATGAGGAACTGCAACATTGGAATCATTCACACGAGGTTGCTCTCCATGATAGATCCACGTCCGGTATGTCATATCAAACCCATGCTCAAGAATATCCCCATGTACATCATCATGAGATTTTGGTATACTATCATAAAGGGCACATTTCTTGCAAGGACAAAGAACTTAAGTGATACCTTCACTAAGGCTATCTTTTGTAAATTGGATGAAACATTGAACACCTTCACACCATTGAGGCGAATCCCTGCGTCCATTCATTCATTCTTTACTTGGAGGAACGATACGACGTTGAGACATCTGTACAAAATTGTGAAAACAAAAACATATTGTAATAACAAGATTATAAAAAACAAAATAATATGTAATAAAAATCCAAAATCAAACATGACTGAACTGAGAATAGCGAACTAAGCTAGTACACTCGTTATCTTATGTGTAAGTCGATTGCTTATAAGAAGCAATTGTCTCGCACATAATATAAGGAGTGTTCCTGCTAGGTCCTGCATCTCAGATAAGTCCCATGAACATTATGCTGAAAGTTAAGTAAATAATATCCTATCATTATGATTAGTATAACCCTTATCATATTAGGTATCATTCAGTTATCATATTACGTATCATTTTAAGCAAGACAGTAAAATATTGGACTCTAACATGTAAATTGAGACAGAAAATTAAAACCTATAAATATGAGCACTTATCTATTTGTACTGATCCTGAATCAAAAAACTAAACCCTATAAACCACTGGAAAAAAAATTGAAATGAAAACTAGGGTTTAAAAAAATCTATCAAATCAAATTTGTAGTCATAGATAAACTTAAACATCATGAATCAAATTAATCACAAAAACCAAACCTAAACATCATGGATCCGTAGTCTAACATGTTAATATTTCTTACAGATGAACAAAATCGGCAAAACTAATCCCTAACTTACTTACAGACATATGTTCGATAAACCCTAATTTCTGAGAATTAAGATTTGTATGAGAGATGAAGATCTTGTTAGGATTTGATTTGATAGATTTGTCAAGAATGAGTAGAAAATGATGTGAGATGTAACTGAGAGTTGGAAAAGTTTTTCCATAAGTTTTTTTTTTCTCAGACAGAAAGCTGAGTGAGGGAGAGTTGAATGACGAGAGAGAGAATATCGAGAGTATATTACTCGATGCTAACGAGGTCCAAATTCCCATCCTCACCATCAAAATATGAAGATTAATCAGAGCTATTGAAAGTGTGTGTGTGTTTTGTCAACGGAAATAGAGAAGGATTGAGCGCACTAGTGATTGAGTGCAATTGCTTCTGCTTCTTTGCGAAACCTCTGAACATATGTAATTGCTCTTTCCCTAGGTGTCTGGCGTATATCAAACAATTTGACATGTTCCTCTAGGTGAGGAAAATTCTCCAGGAGTGTAAGAGGAAAAGCACGAGGTATGCAATACATAAGATTGAGTGTGAAAAATCAAGTATTGCAAGCATTATTAATAATCAAATCTATAAGAACTTTTTATTAATGAATACTAATAAAGTAGTACATGTTGAAAAACTCTGAAAAACATGATAAGGAAAACTACTTTTAGATATAGTTTATAGTCCTTAGGCAAAAGTAAGAACACGTTCTCACAATGAATCAACTATTTTTATTGAAAGAACAAACTTGTTATTTGGATCTGTTTCATATATTACCAAAGAAACAAGTTGTTCTTCAATGGTTGTACCTCTCTTAATAAGATCAAGGAAGCTAGTATTCACGAGAGTACCCATTTCACCACCAAGGTATTTGAGCTGTTCAAGCACTTCATCCATCTTTTCATCCAGATGTGTTTCCTTTTCTTCTGCAGAAGTAGATTTTCTCCGTACAGAAGCTAGTCTGATTTCATTATAAGACGACTCGATACGAATCCTCTTGTTTGGGAAGATAATTGTCCAAGTTTCTTCGCCTTTTCCTCCGGAATCCGACATGCTGATATAATCTTAACCTCCTGAGAATTGAAGGGTTTGGACTGAGGTTTTTCATGAGATCCTCTTTAAAGGTATATATCAATCGAGTTTCTGGATAAGTAACATAATATATCGCACACGGTTCGCGAACTGTATGACCGTCAGCGACTGAAAGAGATTCAATAATTTTTCTCCCTTATAATACCACTAAATCCTTATGCAGTGTGTCTTTCATTATCAGGATTATAATAACGAGATAACTGCACATAAGAGATTAGTGGGAGGAGGATACTGCAGTCCTCGGAGAAGGGGAAAACAACTTCTTTCTTTTTTCTGTTAGTTTTCAGGGTGTTACAAGAGTTAGAACTTGTATTTACACATTTTCTTCCCAGTTTTCCTCATGTATCACGGATATTATTGCGAAAAGAGTTTAGGTTTGAAGTATGGCTAGCACTTCGGGTTTTTCAGGACGTAAAGACACAGTATCTTTTTTCCCTTTTTCAACCCATACCTGTACCGGTTTCTTGAAAGAATTTCTTCTTTCAGGTTGTTTATCCATCAACCTTTTATGAGGTCTTACATGGTAACATGTACATGTTTTCCCTTCATGAACACATTCTATATATATGCACATGGATGAACGTGTTTTAATAGAATTTCCACCATCTTTAGTGGATGGAGAATCTCTATCCAATGGAAACATCTTCTTGGGCGAATCAGACATAGGTTTTGTCTGAGAAGACTTTCTCTTTTCCAGGTTGGAATTCTTGATCATGAGATATCGACATTCATCAACACTTTGGTTTAATCTCTTGATAAGATCTGAATCCCGTTTTTTTATCTCTTTCTAACAAATGAACTCGAGAAATAGTCGATGAAAGTTTTTCTTTTTAATTCTTCTTTCTCCTTTTCAAGGTTACCGCATCTTTCTTCAAGTAACTTGGTAAACAAGTGTTCTTTGTTCTTAAGAGAATTAAGACTCATCGATTTAGATGAACTCTTCTTATTAGGAATCGGTGGAGGATTATCCTGATGTACATCAAAGAGATTAATGTTTTGAACATTTTCTATATATTATGGGAAATTCCTTTCGGGAGATATGTGTCTGAATCCAAGACATTTGAAGCATTGTCTAGCATTATCATCATCCTAATGTTCTTTGCTTTTAGTTGGAGGTAGATTTCTGTATGACGATCTTCTTTTTCTACCTTTCAGTGCTCTTGTCATTTGTTGAATAAACAATGCAAAAGCATCTTCATCTTCATCACATATCTCATGAGATGAGTCAGTTTTTACAGCTTTAAAACCAACTGTATTTCTTTGATCAGACTTTCTTTCATGATCAAAGATTTTTTAGCTTGGCAACAAGGTCACTTCTTGTTATAGTTAAGTTGTGTACTTCCTGGATGACATCTTTCTTTGACTCATATCTTGAGGGTAGTGACCTAAGAATTTTACAGACAATGTCTCTTTGCGGAATAGCTTTTCCTAAAGTGTGACAGGCATTCACTATCTCAGACAATTTGTGATTAAATTCTTCAAAGGTATCATCTTCAAGCATTCGAAGGTTTCCCCAGTCAGACATAAGGTTTAAAGCCTTGCCTCTTTTTCAGCTGAATTCCCTTCGAATACGGTCCTTAATCTTTCCCAAGCCTGTAGAGAGGTTTCACTTGTGGCCACATGATTGAAAAGATCAAGTGTTACTTCATGAATGATAGGTTAAGCCCATCATAGTTTTGCTTACCGGAAAAAGTTTCCACCTCATCTAAGCCGCTATGTTTTTGGGACAGACTCACCCTCAACTAGGATAGTTGGTGGTGTGTATCCTTTTTCGACATTAACCCAAGTTTTCAAACCCCGGGCTTGCAAAAACGATCTCATAGCAGTTTTCCATCATAGGTAATTAGTGATTTCGAACTTTGGTGGTACATTACAAGCTCTTATGCTTTGTTCCATAATTCACGAACCTCGATAAACACAAACAGCTATGGCTCTTAATGTGTATACCGATTCTGATACCAATTGAAAAAGTAGGGGTATATACCGAAATACAACCAACTTTTCGTTTGGGCTCGTGAGTCTTATGGTAAGATATGGACGATCTCAAAAATCAATATCCAAATCTGTGTAACCGGAGTTAGGATTACAAGTGATCAGTCCCTAAGGCAAGACAAGTCTTGGAGAATCCCTCGAAAGGATTTGCGACCAACTCAACGGTTATAATAACGTACTACTTGTGTTTGCTTTAATTATATAATCAGAGATATAATGCAGAAAGTAAAGCACACAAGACACCGAAGATTTTTTTTTAACGAGGAAACTACAACCTGTAGAAAAATTTCGGGACCTCGTCCAGTTTGAACACTGCACAATACTAACTGTCTACAAACGCTAGCATACTAAGACTTCGGTCTGGGATGTAGCAGAGACCAACTCTAGCCATCCAAGCGAATTGGCTAGTGTCGCACTTCTTACGTCTCTAGTTGACGTCCTTTACAGGCCTAGGAGTTGCTTTAACCGTTGTTAAAGGCTTATTGACAATTCCGGCTTTGCAACCTCAATTATCAATTGTATGTTTCGAACTGTCCTCTTCAGTTTAACATACGCAAAGTGACATCCTTCGGACTGCTCCGGGTCATACGGAAATCTACTTACAAGCGGCGACTGACAAGTAAACCAAGTGAACTATGCCCAACTTGTCCCTACTTCAGTTGTGAAAATAATCACTTAAGAGACTTACACAACTCAAGCTAACTAGGTCTTACAACACTGTGTGCAGCCGTACAATGCTTTAGTTAAAACCCCGTAGTCACGTATCAGTTCTTGAATGGCCTTATTGTAGAAGAGAAGGACCGTATAATAGACAAGAACGTGATCAGGCAACCAAGGTCACAGATTAATCCGATAAATACCACAAAGAAAAATATCTCCTACGTATGCTTCCTAACTCTCTAGAGAAGTCTTTCTAGTCGTTAGGTAAATCCCACAGAGGAACTGCTACATAATAGAGGATTACTACCACAACAAGCTTACACCGAAGTGCAAAGAGTTTACGATCAATTCAACAGAGAAATTTCGCGTATGCTTGCTGCTTGTAGTTTTCTTTCTTTAACCCCTATTTATAGCTCTCAATAAGATAGGTTGCTTTAAGATAAAATAATAGATTACTTGTGCTACAAGTTAGCTAGTGCTCGTGTAAAACGAACCCGTTACTTAGCTTGCACACAAAGAAACCCTAGGTTAATCTCATTTGGAAATCTTTTATTATTTATGTGCCAAGTGGTTGTTAGCTCTTAACCACTTCAAGATAAAGATCCAATGAAAATGAGAACACCTTTATCTTATTGACTCATTGAGATTCGTTAGATGGACCACATAAGATGTTCTGATAAAGCTTAAGTCCAACTAAGAGATAACGAGTTATCTAGTTAAATCCCGCGTAATTATACTGAAGATAAGCACCAGACAGCTCGCGAACCGGCTGGACTTGGAATCAAGGACAAATACATTGAATCTACTGTACACGTACATGTACGTGTAGAATTCGACGTTTTCAGATATAGGAGGAAAATCTGGTGCCACTGTATACGAACCAGTTCGTGAACCGCCTAGTTCCAAATTAGGGTTCAACTGGATCCGCTGGGAAGTACCTGGGCTGGGCCAGTTTCCGTACTTAGACGTGTAGACGCTCTTAGCTATAATCCATGGACTCTGCTCTAGAGTACTCCTTATAATATTCATCCATTCTCCTACATGTGACTTGCAATCAAATCATTGTATTGGAAAGTGTATTGAATCTATCTCATGCATCTTGTAACTTAGTATATAGTGGAAACATATACCAACACAACTCATGGTTATGTAGTCAACATATCAATCTCAATCGCTAATAGTATCTCTACTAAAGTAGCCGACTATTTCGAAAGATAGAATAAGTAAAATCGAAGAAATTCCATATAATGTCACATTTCTTACTAACCTTTTGTCGATAAACCTCTGTCTTCGTCTTCAAGTCTCTACTTCTTTCTCTATATCCCAATTCCGAAATCTAAACTCTAGTAGACTGAATCAAGAATTGTGTTTTGATATCTAAACTTGACAACTAGCTTGGCATACCAACGCTAGTGGGTTTGACCGAGCAATGCCCTAACAGTGACAGCAGTAACTAGAGTGATAGGACTAGCACCAGGAGTGGTTGGATTGACAGGTGTGGCACTGAGAGTAGTTGAATTGAGAGGTGTGGTGTTGGGAGTCGCGCAATTATCGGTAGAGGAGTTGGAATTCTTGGTATCTGATCCTGGCTTGAGTTCAACCATTTTGTAGAGAAAATCTTCTGAATCCGAGAGATTGATCTCCCACTGTGGTCTCCAAATGTTTTTTGCGTGAAAAACATTGTTTTGCAAAAGAGTACTTTCCGTTCGAGAGATCAAAATCGAACAAGACGAGCCTAATAAACCAAGCAAATGGACGTTTAACTCTTGCTTCAATCACATCAAGGATAAGGGTTGATCTAGGGAGGGAAACATGAAAAAAATGATATCAAATTCATTTTGTGGAAGAATGTATCTTTCTGAGTGTAAAGGTTCAAGAGTTTCAGACGAATTATGACTAAGAACTCTCCAAGGGTAGAATGCGTTGAATAATCAGAAGAACTTGTTCTGGTTTTATGGTGTTATGCCTTTGGAAAATAGAGGAGGCCTTTATTTATATGTTGCACTCGCTCTGATCTCTCGATAGAGGAAGTGAAAGTTTTGATGGACAAGTGGAGAACATGAGTTCATTTATATAACCGCCAGAGGTGTGTAGAAAATGTCACTTTCCGCCAACTTCCGCAATTGTCCACCATCTCCATCAATTTCTTTTGTAACTGTCGTAGACCGCCAGACCAATACCCTAAAATTATCCCTCTGTGTGACATATACATGATGTCTTATGTAAATGATTAAATCAGGCAAATGACTTGTATTTTATGAAGTGAATATTTCATGAAGTTCTAACTCATTCACACAAATTAAACTTTTATCGACAGAATATAGCTAGACGAGTATTTTAACTAGTAAATTTATTGAATAATCTAAGGATAGCCCTAGTCCAGCGCAAGGTTAGTGCCACAATATTCATATAGAAGAGTCGTGGCTCTAGAGTCACAACTCTAGAATTGATCTAGTGGTGGGGCCATAGGCTGGCTCCACATGCTATAAATGTTACGCCAACCTTAGGCTTGCGCATACTTAATCGTGTCGCCACAAATTGTTACATGGTGGCGCCGCAACTCTCTCTCGTGCCACTGCGCACGTTTTAGCGTGTGTGGCGCTATAGGCTGACGCCACAAATCCAAGGCCAAATTGGTCGATGGAGTATTAAGCTACGACGGTGTGGTTAGCCCATTGCATGCTATAATACAAATCCCAAATCACTGTAAGTCTGGGTTTATTCAGAATTCTTTGGGACGTCCGAATTCATGACGTGTAGCTCAAACAGACGGGGTATGGCTTTTACCAGGATCAGGCGCGGTATTTAAGTGTTAATGAGGAAAGCCGATGGACTGTATCTCTATTAACTTTCCACCATGATGACGACAGGTAACTCAGTCCTAACGTCAAAGAATTCATTCAGGAATGATGTTGAATTGGAATAAGAATCAGTAGTCTTGT
>JAJJMA010305159.1:5764-23069 GCA_023529015.1 Papaver nudicaule | reverse complement strand
CATGGTTTTAAAGATATATATTATCATGCTAGTTCCATTCAAGCTTCGACGGGGTAATAAACGGTTCACAAACCATACCTGATATGTCAAATGAATTCAGGAAATTTATGCGTTTCCTCCATGACAATGTCTCTATCCCAGTTCTGATTAAGAAATTGCTCCCAGCCGTTGTCTGGTACCATGGATTCACCATATGCTATCTCAGTTCCTACAGACGTTATAATCACATCTGGAGTGATCATTGGTGTGTCTTTCCTCAATAACTTGTAAGTTTCGAGTGAACGCCCCGTCGAGAAAACCAACAAAGAATCGTGACGGTAATTGGATTCCCACAAAGCATTGAACCTTAGCTGTGAAGTGTGCTCATCGTTCATATGATGGTCAACCTGGTCAGTAAATAAACCACAGTTTGATGAATTACAATGAAACGAATCAAAATTCATGGAAACTATCAAAGTTAAAGTAATCCTCCTACGTACCATTGTCATGTCAAGATCTGACACTACCATTAGATTAGCAGGACCATCAAGTCTATCCATGAGCACTTAATTTGCCGCTATACCTAAAAGAAAGACACACTAATACAATCAAAAACAGCTGTTTATTACGAATACATTATTGCTAAACTAAGATCAACTTTGTAAGAAACATATAACTGAAATTACCCGAGGGAATAGATTAGGGATGTTTTCCTCCTCTCTGTGTGTTTGTCTTTCTGATTACTAGTATTTCAGTTTTGAAACAAAAAGTCGTTGGCTTTCAGTTTTGATCAAAAAGTGGTTGGGTTTAGTTGAAGTATATAAGTATAAAATAAGAAGACTCAAGACTGCCGGCATAGGACAAGTGTAATATTCTGACTTTATAAATGGATTAGGAAGCCAGTCATTGTCATTTTCCAGGCTAACAAAAAAGCATGGTTTGCATCATTCCTGAAAGATAGAAAAAGTCAACAAAGAGAGACTAATGCCAGAGTATTATAAAAACATCCAGATAATTTCAAACTTGTATGAGACACGGAGATGATTGGGTTACAGATCGAACCTATTTAAATGAATTGTTTGCTAAAAACAGTGACTTTGAAAAATGAGGAAATTTACAGGTTGCATCGATAAGTTTTTAAAAAAGAAAACTCCTATTGGATACCTTACACAGACTAGTTTTTAAAAACTCAGCAGCACGCAAGCAAAATTCAGAAGAAGGTAAGAACCCTGCCTGTGGCCTGTGGGAATTGCAATCTAAGCTTATACTCATAAATCATGATCCCCCAGACAAGGTTACTCAAGGAATGGTAACCTGAAATTGATACTCTGGGATTTACTATTGCAACATAGTTCACCTTACCTGAAATAATCCTCATCTAGGGAACTTTCAAACTCCCTACACCAGCATCGAGTCATTGACTCAGATCCTTGCTGCTTGCGCAATGGACCGAGCTTGAGTGGAAATTTTCAAACCACCCAAATCGTCTCTTGCCATACCAATACATTAACAAATACACGTATCAATGACAAACAACACAACCATGTTTATCTATATATACAATCTAAGGTATGATATTAAGCAGTATATCTATCCTAAAGACTTGACCAACAATGTCAGCAGAAAAGGAAATGCAGGGTTGTGTCTAGAAAGAAAAATGCATTTCGAGGTTATACCTCATTGCAGCAACGGATGATGGCAGCTTTGCCCCTATGATATGTCAGTTAACTGATATTCAATATTTTTCTTTTCATCGATGTAATACTAATTTAGTAGGCAATTCTCACCATTGCAGATTTTGGTCTATCAAGATCTAAAAATTTAAACACCGAATTTCAATTTAAGTAGGTCCATGGTCTTGCTTTGTTGGCTACTAAGTCAGGCGTTATTGTCTTTAGTGTTAATATTACCAAGATACGACACAAGGATTGCCAGAAAATATTACAATGACCAAGGTAAGAACAGTAATCCGTAATAAATAGCATGCGAAAACTATGGAGAAAGATGCAAAAAGTTAAATGCAACATATACGTACATGTAAGTTCTAACTGAGATCCAACAGATGAAACGGTGCACTAGAAACCTGAGTTAAATGCCTTGAAAAAACACAAAATTCGAATGAACAAAGCCTATTTGTGTACCTCATCAAGCCTCTCTTTTTGCCATCAGAACGGAATCCCCACTCTGTCATACATGCATATCTAAAGCTGCAGCAGCTTAGAATACCAAAAGTCTCTTTGCATCATCTAACCGTCCTGAATTGCAAAACCCATTGATCAAAGAATTGTAAGCAACTACATCAGGAACAATATTGGAATCTCCAAGCATTTCAGAGAAGAGTACCAAAGCTTCATCAACTAAACCTCATTTGCAAAGTGTATCTATGATGACAGAATACGTCTGCAATTCCATTTCAACATATTGTTTTCTAACTCAAGAGCACGACCCACTTTACCAGTTGCACAAATCCCTTGTGTTAGAGTCGTACATGTAACCACATTAGGTAGGATCCCAACCCTTTGAGTCATTTTATCAAACACTTGGAACGCATAATCAATATCTCCTTGAGCACACACCACTTTGATCAGTGTAGTGAAAGTGGTAACATTAGGACGATAACTCCCTCTTAATACATGATTAAATGTATCAGGACATGGCCTTTCCAAGTTCAACTGATCCAAGTATTTCAAATTCAACCCATCCTCAAGCTTCTGTATCTTTCCAGACTTACATTCATCTCTTATATAAATCTCAGGTTGTGACATGTTATAATAATTCGAGACAACTCTTATTTTGTCAAGCTGCAGTAATTTGGAAATTTTCATAAAATCTTCGAAAGAAACAGAGGAAATGTACCTTTGAGCAGTAAGCTTTGGGTGTTTATGGAATCCTAATGTGTTAAAAATTCTTTGGGGCTCTGATACCATGTTGAAAATATAAAACTTATGATGATTATATTGCGGAAATGGTGTTGGAGATGTATGAGCGTTGTATCGCCATAGCGTCGCTCATACAGAGCTCCTAGTACTAGTAGGTGTGAAGCAAGACTAAATATTTCTTAACTAACTTTCTTATTGATTCACTTGCTTACTTGCTTGATTACAATTGTTACTGGATAGCCTATTTATAGGCAGAGTTAACCGACCACTATCTCTAGAGTCTTCTCACTTACAAGCTTTGTATTACCGACTCTCTAGAATGTTCTCTATACATCACTTCAGTTCAGAACATTGCAAACATTGTAGGCCCCTTCTAGATTCTTCTTTGTCCTTGTTATTTACAGAACTTTCTGGATACTTTGACTCTCATTTTGTCTTGGCTATTCTAGAACCACTATTACTGACCTTCCATTTCTAGCAAAGTCTTGACCGACTTTGGCAAGTTGCATCGTTACACTGGGATATTAGTAGTGTTACAAGTCCTTGCTAGAATGTTCTAGAATTTTCGTTGTCATTACAAATTACTAGTTCCAACATAATGGGCCCTTTTTTTCTTAAAGAAACAAGCCCAAAAATAAATGGACCCTCTTCAAATCCAGGAGGGTGGGGTGTGTGGTGTGAGTACCCGGTTTTGGCCTGGTCCAAAAACTCGGTACTACTAGTACAATTGTTTTTTCTTTCGGCTGTAAAACTACCACATGTTTTGACCCTTTTAGTGGAGTGTTGCGACATTTCTTAGGCATAGGCAAACAACCCTAGAATTTGCCCTTTTTGATCGCATTATAGGAGGTACAAACCAATAAAATGGCCTGGCAAATCAACATTTTTATTGGTTTGCTGGGTGAGACACAATAAGCGCCGACCGACGCCAATAATACCGAGCGGCACAACTTATGTTGTCGGACATAACTTAGGTCGAGCGACCTAAGTTAAACCGATCAAAAAAAAAATCAACTCATAAAAACGGAGAAGAAATAAGTGTTATTATTTGAATATTGTTAGTGGCAGACAAGTTATTATTTGAAATGTACTGTAACAATTTTATATCGAATATAATAACAAACTTTCTATACTTTTATGTATTGGTGTTAGATTTGCGTTTGGGGCGGTAGAACTGTGCCGCCATACATAACTTGTGCCACCCAGCTTAAATTAGCCCCCTACTTTCGTTTTACCATAGTGGCAAGCACATTTTGCCCGTCCACCTGGCATGACAAACACTAATTTCTTTTTGAATCCATACAAATTGCCCTGAGTACACAAGCAGTACCGGTCGTTGATTGGCCTTTGCTATTGGTGCATAATTAACAGGGCGCTAGAACTGGCATAATTTCTCTTCATCTCTATCGGAATAGCAGATGCATAAATTTAGACGATTTTTCTTATACGTCTTTAAATACGAAATGTTTATTAAACAAGGCGGTGGAAATGGACGAAAGATGGTACTTTTTGTTAACAGATATAGCATATATTCGATCCTTACTCGAATATATTTTTTTCCTTTGTGCATATCGTGTATATATTGTATTCATTGTTGTATATCTGGTAGATATCTTCTTTCCGCTATTAGCTCTGAGGGTTCTGTATAAGAGCAGCCATGTTGTAACCTTTGTAATCAATCAATCAAGAGAGAAAACATTTTCCTCAATTCTGTCAATACTGTTGTCATGACTAACTTTGTCATGGCATCAGAGCCAGGTTCGATCTAACAACCCACTTCCGCTGCAATATAGATCCAACGATTTTCACATCCAATTTTGTTTTTTTTTTCGTCATCAAGTGCAAGTCTAGTTCCTTGAAAAACATTGAGTCAACATCATCAGTACAATTGTCAATCCAATTACATCGGTCAAGTTTGTTATTCGAGTTCATTCAGTTTCAATACAAGCTATGGTTCTACAAGCTCTGTCCAGTGGTGTTTATTCCACCATTTCATCAGTTCTTTTGGTTCCCTCGTCAAGTCTTTCAACTAGTTGGTTTCTCGACTCCGGTGCGTCTAATCACATGACTTATGATTCTCGTCTTTTTGAACATTTTATCCCAATTGCTTCACCAAATATCCATACGGCAGATGGAACAGGTCTTCAGGCTAGTCATATTGGTGTAGTCAAAGTTTCTAGCGTAATAAGTATTCCCGATGTTTTACTCGTGCCCAAACTTAAAATGAATCTCGTATCGCCAGGACAACTTTGTGAACAAGGTTTTGACACTGAACTTTCTGTTTATGGTTGTATCATTCGAGATCGTTTAACAAGAAAACAAGTTGGATTGGGTCGTCGATGTGGCCGGTTATATTTGCTTGATGCACTACACATACCCAACCAATCAGGTACATCCTTTCTTGCTGCATCCGTACCTACCTCATCTTCTTTTATGTCATGGCATTCTCGATTAGGGCACATTTCCTTTCCCCGTCTTGCTTACATGATCAGTAAAGTTTTGTTAGGGAACACAAAGTTAGATAAAGAACCTCATTGCATTTCTTGCAAGTTGGGAAAACAACCTGCACTTTCTTTTAGCCAAGGTAGAACTTCTTCCACTGCTCCATTTGATCTTGTTCATTCTGACGTTTGGGGAAAGTCACCAATTCCCACCAAAGGAGGAGCCTCATATTATGTTATATTTTTCGATGACTATTCTCGTTATACATGAATTTACTTATTTCATTCGAGATCTGAGTTCTTGAAAATATATATTGAATTCTCTACCATGGTAAAAACCCAGTTTTCGAAAACTATTAAGGTTTTTCGTGCCGATCAAGCCGGGGAATACATATCAAATCCATTCACAAAATTTTCTAAAATCAGAAGGAAGTTTACTTCAGTTGTCTTGTACAGAAACACCAGAGCAAAACGGTGTTGCTGAAAGAAAACATCGTCATATTATTGAAACTGCCCGTACACAATTGCTTTCTGCCTCTGTTCCTTCTAATTTTTGGGGAGAATCTGCTCTTACTGCTGTCTACACCATAAATCGTATCCCTACTGCAATCATTGGTGGAGTGTCTCCATATGAGAGACTTTATGGATGTTTACCTGATTACTCTGAACTTCGTACTTTTGGGTCAACTTGTTTTGTGCTTTTGCCTGAGCGAGAACGTGATAAATTGAGTAAAAAGAATGTTATTTGCGTCTTCTTAGGGTATGGTATTCAACAAAAAGGATATCGATGTTATGATCCAGAAAGTCGGAAGTTGCGTATCTCTCGCCATGTTACGTTTTGGGAGAAAATACCATTTTGGTCTCTTCCAAATAGTAAGTCACCATCCTATGAGAATTTTACATATATTGATCCGTTCGATGAGCCGTCAGAATCTCCACGGGTTAGTGTTCCTAATACTTCTATGGATACTTTTTCTAGCATTCCTAATTCCTCACCACCAGTTACTCCTATCACACACCCTGTGGTTCCTATTACCACCGAATCCTTAGAAGGTACTGAAGTTGAAGCTACTGAAGTTGAAGATGATACAGACCACTCTATAGAGCATCCTGACACAGCATCTCCAACTGGGAATCCTGCACATGAAGATATTTCACTGCCTCCTCGAAATCGACGACCACCAGCTAAGTATTCTGACTATCATTGCTCTTTATCGACTATTATGTCATTACATGAACCTAAGAGTTACAGGGAAGCTTCAGTGATACCAGAATGGCAAGATTCAATGGGTGAAGAATTGACTGCCCATAAACTAGCCGGCACATGGGACATGGTGGACTTACCTCCTGGAAAACCTGTTGTAGGAAGTCATTGGGTTTATAAAGTCAAGACTAAATCAGATGGTAAGCTAGAACGTCGTAAGTCACGTGTAGTTGCTCAAGGAAATACACAACAGTACGGGGTAGATTATGAAGAAACTTTTGCTCCTGTTGCTCGTATGACAACAGTACGCACACTTCTTGCAGTAGCTGCTGTACGCAATTGGGATCTTCACCAAATGGATGTTAAAAATGCATTTCTGCATGGAGAACTACAAGAAGAAGTGTATATGCGACCACCTCCAGGCTTGGCTCATCTACCAAATCAAGTATGTAAGCTTCGTAAAGCTCTTTATGGACTCAAACAGGCACCTCGTGCCTGGTTTGAAAAATTCTCTACATCTATTCTTTAGTTTGGTTTCAATCAAAGTCCATATGACTCAGCAATGTTCATCAGAAAGTCTGACAAGGGAATTGTACTTCTTCTCCTGTATGTTGACGATATGGTTATCACGGGCAGTGACACAGAAGGTATAAAATCTCTAAAAACTCATCTGAATTCGTGTTTTCAAATGAAAGATCTTGGACCACTGAGATATTTTCTTGGAATAGAAGTTGATAGATCCTCTGAAGGTTACTTTATATATCAAGTTAAGTATGCCTCTGAGATTCTTCATAGAGCTGGATTAACTGATAGCAAGGTTGCAGAAACACCGTTAGAATTGAATGTTAAGCTCAACCCCATTGATGGAAAAGCTCTGTCAAATCCAACTCTTTACAGACAACTAGTGGGTAGTCTCAATTATCTGACTATAACAAGGCCAGATATTAGCTATGCAGTTCACATTGTAAGCCAATTCATGTCATCTCCTCGTACTACACATTTTGCTGCAGTTCTTAGAATTCTGCGATACATCAAGGGTACGTTATATCAAGGACTACATTTCTCTTCTAAGTCGGATCTTCGTCTTCATGCTTATACAGACTCAGATTGGGCAGGTGATGTAACAGACAGAAGATCAACAACTGGTTATTGTATGTTCCTAGGCAACTCTCTAATCTCCTAGCGTAGCAAGAAACAGTCGGTTGTTTCTCGGTCTAGTGCAGAGGCTGAATATAGGGCTATTGATAGGTGTGTAAAACACCTCTCTAAAGTATTCATTGATTATGCTTTCTTTGCTATATTTCTTGTATTAGTTGCGTTTTACGCTTCTTTTGCATTTTGCAGGTATTTTGGAGTCACGTGGAGCAAAAAGGGCAAAATAGTCATTTCCGGGACAAGTGCTAATTGGAGTCCAGTCATCGTTAAGGGACAGCCATTGTAAAGGGGCAACCAGCTGGGAAAATTGCTGCAGGCAGCCACTGTCCGTATCAAAGGCAGCCATTTGAGCTTATACACTAATTGCTGGAGCACCGGGAGGAATTTGCTCAGGGCAGCTGCAGTATTTGGATTAAAGATTGCTGAGCAAACCCAATTTTCTGCTAAAGGCCACCTGCTCTCTTTTCTTATCCTCAGAACAGAAATTAGATCAGACGCAAATCAATTTCTCCAGCTTCAGGTCACGACCTTCAGCTCACTGACATGGGTTTGATTGATGTTTGCCAGGGCTTATGGGAAAATTCAGAAGAGAACAATGGCTCGAGTTTATCTGAGTGTTGGGTTCTGAAGCTTACAGGGATTCAAAGACGAGAAGGATTGGGTTCAGTTAGGCCAGGAATGAACTACAGAAAGAAGAAATTGGTATTTGTCTGAATGGGAGGATTGAGACTCGATTTTTGAATGAACTATAACATGGGTTTGTGCATTGTGATGAACTGTTGCAGGGATGGAGTTGTGACAATGCCGAAAAACACCACAGAGTCGTATCTACCAGCATATGGGAATGCACACAATGTGTTTGTTTGAATGTTTGAATGCCTGAACGACTATCTGCAGCAGCCTTGAAGTTCACTGAACCAAGTCTTTTGCCATCGGTTATATCCACAGTTCTGGTGAGTTTCAGAGGTGGTTTTTGTGGTCTAGATCACACGGAAGTTGGGAGAATTGACAGAGCTTTGGGTCTTGTTTTGGACTCAGTTTGAATGGGTTTTTAGGGCAGTCAGTTTGGACTGAATGGAGTCCAGTTTGGCCTGGGACTCTGAGGGTTGCGGTGGAACTCAGTTGGCAGCAGAGGAAAAGCTATAAAGGAAGAAGAATGACCTAACGGAAGGGGATCTCTCGACGGCTCTCTCGCCTCCACAGTTCACCTCTCAACAGAGAGGAGCTTTGCTCCTCTTCTGTCTCCACCACCAGTCCATCCTCCACATCTGTCTCCATCACCACCACCATTCCTCCTGCACCACCAGTTCAACATCATCCACTGCCACTACCACCTTTACTTCACAGTCCACATCCACAAGCAACAGCAGGGTTTCTCGCACCGTTTCGCCATCACCAAGCTGCACACAAACAAGGAGAGAAGGCTCATAATCGTCACATAAGAAGCAGCAGTAAAGTGTTACCTCTCATCAGCACCATAAGTCTCGGTTTGCTGATTTGTTTGCACTTTCAGTTGTTATATGTTGAAGTCCTTAATTTTTATCTTGTCTTGAACTCTATGGTTATGTGTAGCTAATTTTCGTATTGGTTAGGGATGTAATTGGATGTCTCAAACATATTAATCAATCTGGCTGGTCAATTGTTTGTATTCATGAAATCTCTTGTCGTTCATGTTCTACTGTGTTTAATAATTGCATGATTGATGTATTGCAATATGATTGTTTTCTTATTTGTTTAAGTTGCAAACTGAATGAATACGAAAGCATATTTATAGCTAGATTAGGGTTTTGAGATACGAAATAGTCAAAGAATCCTGTCACAAGTAGCACAATATGATTTCGAAAGTGGTGATAGCTTTCAGAAATCATATGTAGAAGCTTGACCTATGTTGAATAGTTTTCTGTTGCATAGATTAGCCTAATTCATAGGACCTAAAGCTCTTGGAGAATTGAACTTGATTGCACATTGCGTTGAGTTATTCTCTGAGTAGTATTTGCACATTCATCGTTATGGTGTGCAATGATATAAGGAATTTACCGGAGTATACTCTCGATGGGGTACTCTAGGGCTCTTGGTATGAGAAAGATTGAATGTTAACTTTGATCGATTGATGAACATGTTTGGTGATTGAAGATGAAACCCTTAACCAGTATTTCATCTCTCTGAATTCTATCTTTATTTACTTGTTTCGTTTTTATTTTATTTTATTCGCACAACAAAAATCCCCCCCCTCTGGTTACTCATAAGTTTTCAACACAACTGATAAACCATATCTCTCTCTGTGGAACGAACTTATTCTTGCTACTGTGCTTAATCCATATTTAGTGAAGTAAGAGTATTAACTTTGTTGGTTTGACACACCATCAGCTATGGCACACACTACTTCAGAAATAGTTTGGCTACGGTGGTTACTTGGTGATATGGGCATTCATCTTACAGAATCTACTCCTCTATATTGCGATAACAAGGCTGCTATACATATTGCTCATAATGATGTTTTTCACGAGCGTACAAAGCATATTGAAATTGACTGTCACTTCGTACGACATCATTTCAAGAAGAAGACAATTACACTTCCATACGTCAGTTCAGAATTCCAACTTGCTGATCTCTTCACCAAGTCATTACCCTCTCCTAGGCTCATGTTTTTGGCTAGCAACCTCAAGATGAGTTCTGCACCATCTTGAGGTTGACGGGGGGTGTTAACAGATATAGCATATATTCGATCCTTACTCGAATATATTTTCTTTCCTTTGTGCATATCGTGTATATCTTGTATTCATTGTTGTATATCTGGTAGATATCTTCTTTCCGCTATTAGCTCTGAGGGTTCTGTATAAGAGCAGCCATGTTCTAACCTTTGTAATCAATCAATCAAGAGAGAAAACATTTTCCTCATTCTGTCAATACTGTTGTCATGACTAACTTTGTCATTTTTAAAATAAGTTCTTGTTACTCGGCATTACATAATCATGCTTCCTCCATTGATTTTCCTCACAAAATCGTGTGGAATAATAATATACCACCAAAGGTGTGTTTTTTCACATGATTGTTACATCATAATTCCATACTAACACAAGACAACCTTGCTAAGAAGAGGGAAAAATTTAGTGAATCGTTGTTGTATGTATAAAAATGATTTAGAATCCAAAAACCATTTGTTTATTCACTGTAAGTTTGCAACAGAGATATGGATTGAATTATCTCAAAATTTTGGACTCACTTGGGCTGAATGGGGAGATATAAAGGATATTCATAAGGGATTTTCCAAGAAAACATAATCCGATAACGGAAACTACATATATAGGAAGTTCTTTCTTATGTAGTTTGTTGGATTTTGTGGAAAGAGCGTAATCACCAGTACGTTCTGCGAGGGGATTATGGAGAAGGATGTTCGCAGTATAATCTTAGATATTAAATCAATCATTTTATACTGGTGTCACTCTTCTCATAGTCTCAGGAATGTTAGATACGAAGAACTAGTCTTCAGATGAAAAGAATTAGTTAGGAGATAGTTTTCTTTGAGATTTCTTAGTTCAAAATGTTATCCATAAAGCAGTTTTTTTTTTTTTTTGTAATTCTTTCATGCTTTCTACCTATTTATCATATATATCGTTTTGATGATCAAAAAAAAAAATCTCATATAAGACCTTTCTTTAGGACCATCGGATCAAAGGGTATATTCGGATTTTCAAATTAATTATTTGGTTATTCAAAATTAATGGCCTTTTGTTAAGTCAAGCGGTTGACTAAACGGTCAGCACCAAATCCAAATACTAAATCTTAATATTTTAAATGTTGGGTACCAACTTTATGTGTTGGATATTTGCTGGGCAGGGCCGATCCTGAGGGTGTGCCAACCGTGCGGCGCACAGGGCCCATTTTCCAGGAATACCTTTTTCTTCAAAATCCAATGCCCCTCCTAGCCATCTTTGTGAAGTGAGCCCAGATAAAAAAAAAACCACCTTATCAATGATATGTTCGTGTGCGTGTGCTTGGAGTGTAATTGTGAAATGAATCTTATTCTTTAACTCCTCTGTGTCTGCTCTTGATTATTAAAGAAAAGGAAGGAAAAATACAAAAACAAAACGCTATCAGGAAGCTATGCTCCCTATAAAGACAGGATTAATGCAACGGCAGAAAGAAGTTTCTCAAAACGAAATATATTAAAGTCAATTCCAAATTATCTCAATTCTGAGAGTATTTCATGCCATATTACAAACTTATAACCCAAATTCTAACAAAAATATTTGGAAATTTCGGCGGCCTTCGGCCGCCTAGCCAAATTCAAGCTTTCCGTGATTTACTACCAATAAAGTGGAACGGAGGGAGTACATTTTTTGAGTTCACCTAGACCTGATATATCGTTTTTCTCTTGTTTTATATACTGTTCGTACAAAACTGTTGGCGAAAAAAAAAATTAGGCCTTTTTTTCAAGTTCGCACAGGGCCCATTTTCTCACAGGATCGGCTCTGTTGCTGGGTACCAAACATTTGAATAGTCCAACAAATATTTATAATTTTGTAGTTATGTTTATACTCGACGTAGGTGTTTTAATATCCTTTTCAACGATATAAAGTTTACAACTGGTTAATAGACCCCAGTTGTGAGATACCGGATTTTGGTGTACTCGTTGGTGCTCCTAAGACCCGATTATGTGTACAATCGGTTCATATACATTCGCATAAGTGTTAATTAGTCTCCATCCAATAAATGTGTATATGTACACCGATTGGGTTGTTTAAATTTCTGGGTAGATTAACAATAATTGGCGTATTAAGGTACCAATATATACCGATTGTTCGAGAACATAAACATAATCGACGTATTTGGCTATATATACAGATCGGTCAAATTCAAGATTTTAGTAAAAAAAAAACTTCAATGATTCTCATGTTTGATCATGTTTAAACATGTTTTTATATATGAATTAAGATTAATTAATTAGCAACTAATTGAAAAATGGTAAAACAGTTTTTTTTACAAGTAGTTTTCTAAATTTACTTCATAATATCTTATGGTTTAATATTTTCATGGGGCAATTATTATTAATGGGCCAAATTTGGCTAGGTTATATATTAAAATGTCGTCCCCAAAACAAAGTTGATACATTCATCATCTGATTCTTGACGGGACATGACATCACAATCCTAGTATATTGGGGTTTGTCTGTCATGATCCAACCCAGACTCCACATCTCCACCAACACCACCACCACCACCACCACCATCTTCATTAGTATTCCATTTGGAGGAATCTTTGCTCTTGCCCCACAGTACAGCGTAAAGCCCTTTCACAATCCAACACGAACCCACAACGCTGCAAACCCATCAGTACAATTAATAACGAAAACACGCCAAGTACGGATCCCCTTGGTGTAGAGAGCAGAGAAGAGAGAAAAGATGTAGAGCGTGATGTGGCACCACCACCACCCTCAGATCTATATGGGGTGTATCATTGGGTTGTTCTGTGGACATCCATTAATTTTCTTCTCTTTCTATCTCTCTCTTCTCTACTCTCTCTACACCTACATTAAGTGTTTTAGCACCAAATAGATAGAAAGAAATGCACGTGTGGTTTGAAATTCACCTGCCAACATAGATTTTCTCGTCCAGTACTGCCCAACCAGTACGGCGGCCATAAAAATCTTTATATGGAAAGCAGGGCACAGTATTCTTGCAATTTTATTTATTAATGGATCCACAATTTGTATGTGATGCCACATGTACCGCACATATCACTCATGTGATCTTTGCAAGTATTTGGTAAAATCTTATATGCATACTCTAAATAAAAACCACTTTAATTTCTTGTAATTTTTGGTTGAATGGGATCCATGTCCTCCCATTAATCTTGTTAAATAGTTATGGGCTCTCATCGTTTCATGGTGCATTCGTCTTCTCTTTCAGTTTTGTTTTTCGATCTTCCTCTACCTTTACCTGTTCAATCTTTCCATATTCCGAGTCTCTCGATCTTTTGCCAAGAATAAAATCTCCAATTTCAATTCCTGATTTTAATTTACGCTCCATGCCTGATAAGCATTTAATATCGATTTACTACCAAATAACTATTAAAATCATGCTTATTGATGATGTCGTTAGGTGAAATATCAGTGATCTAAGGGAGGGGATGATTCACATTGTTTTATGTAGATTTAAAATGATGGAAACGAAGATCTGGTCATTTCTAGAGGAGGGTAAAGCGGCAAAATTCAGGAAGCAACATTTCCTCCATCTACTGCTAAAATATGAAAATTTTATGTTCTTTTCGACAATTTTTCTACTGTTGTTGATGTCAGCGGTTGAAGTACTGGCAGACGATCTAAGGGTGGGGAAGATTTTCATCGTTTTAGGTAGATATAAAGGGTGGAGATGAACATGCAGGTCATTTTGATGGAAGAAAAACGCGGGAAGAATCCCTCCATCTTCTAATATATAAAGAAGAGTTCAGAGAAGGTAAGATTCACACCATCTCTGTTCTCTCGTTAGTTCTCTTTTTAGTTCTCTAGTCAAAGTTAAAAATATTACTCTTTTCATGTGTTGGGTTTAGTTCGAGAAAAGAGAATGCATCTATTCTTGAACCAGAAATGCCAATGAGACCCCCTCGTGACAGAATTGAGAAAGGAATTAAATTTTCATATTGTGCATCATTTTAGGTTATCCATGAGAACATATGCCATTATGCATAGTTTTGCATACATAAATATGAAGAATGAATCATACAAAGCTAGGGTGGTATTTGTAGAGATGACGGTCCATGGAGGGTTTCCTCCTAGGAAACAATTTAAGGTGAAGATGGTGTAAAATGTGCATACATGCCAAGGTGACTCTGATTTTAGGAATCATTTAGCTAAGTACTCAACATGGATTGCTGATAGTATTGAGGATAATATTAGGTCTCACCACAAGTCATTTGTGCTTAATGATGTAGTATTTATCTTGTGTGTGTTGATATACTTCAATTGAATTTTGTACACTTGAAGTCACATGCTCGGGTCCAAAAAGATCGAAAAGACCTTAGTACAATTAGTAGCATCGTCCGGCCACGGTCAAAATTAATACCACCGTTAAGATCACCGGAGAATGCTACAACCAGCATTTTTCGATTTGTAAATTTGAGTCGTTTGACATGGCAGCCTCGTTTGATACGACGAAATTTGTTGTTGAGGATTATTTATCCGAATCCAAAAAGAAAAAGGAAAAGCACATGGCGGACGGGATAACATTTGGAATTCGAAATTCAAATCTCCCGCCAAACCTGTACCGTCTCTTGTGTCTCGAGAAACTCAATTCTCGAAGAAAACAATAATAATAATAATAAAGAAAGTTGGTTATCTCTCCTTAATTATTTTTATTTTTAGAGTACCTCACTTCAGAGTTCAGACCCTTATAAGTTGGGTCTCTCCCGAAATCTTATCTCAATATTTTGGTTCTGATTTTGATCTCTTCAATCAGATAAGAAAAAAAACCTTCATCTTCTTTTAAGCAGCTTTCTCAAGGTAATCTCTGATTCAAAATGTCAGTCTTTTTTTTTTTTTTTTGTTAGATTAGATCTATTTCTCTGAATAGGATTTGCTTCCATTTGACTCAAATTAATTTCTGTTGATTTTTACAGCTACCTAACTTAAAAGAAAACCTAATGAATTTCTCTCCTTCAAATCTCCTCAAGCAGATTCTTCTCAAGGTAATCCCAGATCCCTAATTTTATTCTTCTTTTTATTTTTTTCAGAAATTTTCTAGATCTTATTTGCTTTTTTCTTTCGGGTTTTTCTTATTGTGTCAATTTTTAATGGATGAAATCTTTATTAACTTGATTTTAATTTTGTAGTTTGGAGATAATCTTCAAACAATAGCCAAAGGAGGAGGGTTTTGGTTCCAGGAGCAGTTGGATTTTATCTAATGGTGATGAATTCCTAAAGGGTTTAAAGGTAATTCCCCTTCCCTGTTTCTTCCAAGATTTACATTCAGCATTGCATTACTTTGTACAATGCCCTGGATGATCTAACAAAAATTTACTTAGCAACCTAATCTTGTGGATTTTCATGTTACTCATTGTTGTTCCTTTTCTTGATATATGCAGGCTATAATCTGGAGCACACAACCATTGTTTACAAACATACTTCCATCACCACACCACCATGACCAACTACCCCCTATTACCCCCCTCAACAGCACCCCAACAACCTCCACCAGCAATACCTACTACCATTTCAAGAAACCCAGTTGTTTATCACTTTCTGCAATCCAAGCACCTCACCACCATGTTCAACTAACCACCACAGAAACCCCAAAACCACCACCATGATGAAGTTGCAGAACATGAAACCATGTGTGCTGAATGCTGTGGTGTGCTGATTGATTGTGGTGACTCACAAACTATTGGCTCACGGCATTTTGCTATGGTTTCAAGATGTGTGCTGAGTGCTGTGGTGTGCTGATAGATGTGTTGCGTGATTGCTCACAACTATTGGCTCACGGCATTTGGCTATCAACCCACGATGTGTGCTGAATGCTGTGGTGTGCTGATAGATGTGTTGCGTGATTGCTCACAACTATTGGCTCGCAGCATTTGGCTATCAACCCTCGATGTGTGCTGAAAGCTATGGTGTGCTGATGGATGTGTTGCGTGATATCTCACAAACATTTGCTCATAGCATTTGGCTATCAACTATAGTTCTCATTCTGTCAAGAGGCTAAGTATCAACTCAAAGGGATGAATTCTAAACTCCAACTCTATTTTACTAAATTTTGCATTAAATACTTTCTAACTTGGCATCGGTGGTTCTGTTTTCTTTTTTGTGGCAGGACTCTTTACTTACTCCAAAGACATATCCAGTAGGGAGAGCTTTTTGATGCAGTACGGTTGCCCGCTCGACATCAGACCGGCTTTCTGCTAGGGTAAAGTTTCAACTAAATTTGCCCTGTATAGCTTTTGTTTTATTGACGACTACAGTATTTGTACTTTGGAATTATATTTAGCTTTTTGTATGTCATAATCAAATCTTTTGCTGAATACGTTTGATGAAGAAGAAAACAAGATGCTTGTCAAATCAGGTCATATTCTTAACTTTAACCCAATGAAGACTTTATTTTCCTAGAAGTTCTTTACTAGAATGCCGGATTTCTTTTTTGCTTGTTGCAGGACTCACATTCTTTTTCCAGGTTTCTGCCACTTATTCCGACTCGAGGGATTGCGTATCTTGTTTATTTTGCATAAATTTGTTTCTAACTTGAGCGTCGGAGTGTGCTTTTTCTTTTCTTGCAGGTCATGCCTACAGCAAATTCATGGAGGAGAGTTGTGGAAACAGAATGTTGGTGCCTCATGGGGAATGTTGTTTATTGGCTTTCTGTTTTGCTTCAATTTGTTTCTAACTTGAGCGTCGGAGTGTGTTTTTGTTTTTTTGCAGGTCATGTTTACGGCAAATTCATGGAGGGGAGTTGTTGAATCAGAATGTTGGTGCCTCATGGGGAATGTTGTTTATTGGCTTTCTGTTTTGCTTGTTGCTAACTTGAGCGTCGGAGTGTGTTTTTGTTTTTTTGCAGGTCATGCCTACGGCAAATTCATGGAGGAGAGTTGTTGAATCAGAATGTTGGTGCCTCATGGGGAATGTTGTTTATTGGCTTTCTGTTTTGCTTGTTTCTAACTTG
>JAJJMA010305158.1:4903-21719 GCA_023529015.1 Papaver nudicaule | reverse complement strand
AAAGTCTTTCTGGAATCGTTAAAACAGATTGCTTTGTATAGCTTAGACCCCCGCACTGTAATGAATCGAGCTATGTGGTACTCATAAAAAGCTTTATTGATATGTCATTAATAGATTTCATCAACTTGATCTCATGGTATGTTTGAGGAAATGAAGCGTTTTGGCGTGGATCCACCTTGTTTAATTCATCTTTAGAATTCTACTCCGTTTTGGATTTCTGGTGAGTTCCATAAATTCGTTGTTCCACGCATTGGATACGAATATGAACGAGGAGCCTAGATAAAGCTTAGTATTTAACTTTATTAATCTTAAAGTCTTATGTTAGTATGATATGGGAAAATTAGTATCAACAGTTTGGCGCTAGAAACAGGGACCGGTGTCCTTGAGAAATTTCAGCAACGTGGTTTTCAGCACTTGTTTTGATCTTGCTTATTCCTACTCAGTTTTTTTCCAAAAAATCTTCTAGTTACTCCTACGTTTTCCTGATGGTTGAAACCCAAGAACTTGTATTGGTAAATTAGGTATAAAATAACGAATAGCCATCTCAGTATCTGATAGACTAAAACGAGTTTTTAGCCCTTAGGATCTTTCTACAATTACTCTAGTGTTTTCCTGCGAGCATTTTACTTATCAGTACTTTTTCTCACCTTTTTCTTCAGAAATATAAGTAGAAGTCACGATACAAAAGGCTCAGATCTGAGTAGCTGAAGAGCCAAAACGCTAGAAGCTCCTTAGCGGTATTTACCCGAATAACGCTTAGGAAAACAAAGTTTGTAACGAAGAAAGATATCCTTCGACCTTGGCTAAGCCAAATCCATGTTGCATAAATCCTACCACGTGTGGATTCGACAGTCATACGACGTGCAACCATATCTGCACTTGGGGAGCACCTACATAGGTAAACCCAGCAACACTAGACCCCAAGATATATCCAACTAGCTTTCAGAGCGCAAAAATTGTATCTTTAACAACAAACACGTACGAAGGTACAAAAGAATTTTCTCTTTTATATACTCCTGGTGGGGAAGAACGCCGGAAGCTCCTAAAGGCGATAAAGCAGGACAAGAACTAGGGGATCGGCGAGCCGACACTTTGGAGACTAGCAAGGACTCCTCCAGGCCACGAAGATAGCGCGACCGCCGTGGAAGACACAATAGCGGAAACATACTGCACTCAGAGGGAAACTGTGTCGAGGATGATAAAAGGTGTGAGCGAAATAGAAAGGAGCAAAGAAGGCAGGAATATGCACATCCGTACACGCCACACGAAGTAACCCAAAGGCGGCCGAAGCAGGCACACGAGGACGGAGAAACAAAAATAATGAACGCCCGAAAAACTCATAAATCAGCTATCAACTCTGGTATTGAGACGCGAAAACCAAGAAAGCATCCTGAGCATATTAAATTACGAAGGCGGAGAGACATGCGAAGATAATGGAGATAGCGCACGAAGTAGCACGAAGGAGGTAATGATACTAATTTTCCCATATCAAACATTAATTAAAACAAATAGGGTAACAGTAAATATCGTGGAGTAGTGGCCTTAGTCCTGCAATACCTCGGACATATCCACGAAGGTGAAAATATCACTAGAAGTATCTAAGCTTAATTAGGCGTCTTTAACTATACCAATCCACCGTATAAGGATACAGAACGGGGTCTGCGGTTTATCCTATACAAGCATTATAACGACTTCAACAATCGCAATCATCCAGCAACTATCATTCCAGTGTTATTTACGAATAAGATAACAAGTCTAAGGAGTTCAGCGTAGTTTTGGGAGCTGGTTGACCAGATAATCTCTATGATGGAGAGATCAAATCACATGGAGTGATTAACATTGGAATTGTAAATGATACACCAATATAACGAGGTTCAGCACGTCGTGTGCCTACATCCTCGGGAAAGTTGTAGCTCATGCTCATATTTCTACTATACTTGATTACAATATTCTGGGTTAACTAAAAGGTAGTGAGTATTTCCTCAGTGTATCCACCTAAAATTCCTCGACCCCCACTATCTCAGTGGAGTAGGGTATTTATAGCAGTTTATGGAGGTAATTGGTTTTTACTACACTTGGTTTCTTCTTCATTTGATGTCATTTGCCAACAGATGGATTTCTTGCACCGCCATGGTTGCCCAATCCTGAGTCGACACCTCCTTAGCAGAATCTATCTTCGTTGTCCATCTTCTTCGATACTCTTGATGCGTCGGCTCTTATCCTTTGGTGACTCATCGCCGCTTAGGTATCCACTTGGTGATCGACACGTCTTCCTATCCCCCGGTCACGGCGTAGGGTTGAGAGGTAAAAGCTTCAACACGCGTCCTCCATGCTCAGGCCTACCTAGAGTAGGAGTATCATGACCTTCGGTTCCCATCATCCCTCGTGATGGGGTAAAGCGCATGGAAGATGTATTTGGTACTCCGTCTTCTCTTTTATACCGTGCCCCGAGCCCTAGGTAGGTGACACGTGGTCGTCGATATTTTGGTATTAACAGTTTGCCCCTTTTCTTTCAGTTATTACCAAGGGTGATTATGGAAGAAAACCCTTCGCTTTCTACCGCCACTTTCTCACGTCTTTATTATGTGGTCCCAACCTTAGATCGTGTGTAAGATTTCCCCTTGTTTCTTGCGTCAGTTACTAATCATTCCTCGAGGTTATAAGTACCAGAAAGAGGATCTGGGTTTTAACTTCTTCTTCTTTATTTCTTCTCTCTGCTTCCTCTGATAAGAAATATCTTTTCCTTCTGTTGTTGTCGGTTTCTTTCATCCTTTTACCTTTGTTCTCTCCCTCCGGTGAGTTCTATCAGTTAGTTGTTGCTTTTCCTCCACTTGGTGCAGTTTTTGGCTTCCTTCTTCAGGTAATTCTTCTGATTCCTCCTTTTCTCCTGTGATGATGTTGTTTTTTCTTCTTCGTATGGCATCATTGATCACTTCTACTGTTGACTGCTTGGTTTATTTTCTTCTGCCGTGATGATTGTTTGTGCTTGTTGTTGACTCGTTTCGTTCCCCATGTAGGGCGATTGCTTTGTTTTCCGTGGTTGTTTTTTGCTTTTGCTGCATTTTTACACTTTCTTTTGTCTTCTCAGAATCATGACAAGAAGCAAATCCAGGGCTTCGAAGTCTAAGTCAGATACTTCGTCTCCTACAACCTGGGTATAAGACACTAGTACCCCCCATTACGAAGTGTCGAGGCTTGAACCTACGTCCTCAGAAGGTTATCGTCACATTCCCTTCGAGGAAATCAAAAGCACCTATTCTCTTGTGGGTTTTGAGATTGAATACTACAGAGAAACGAACGTTCTGACCGAGTATATGGTTTCCAATTTCCCATTTGACGAGAATACCCTTCTCATTACTGTTGGTCAACTTGTTGCTGGCTTGGTTCTTCCCATGTTCAACCCTGATGATCTCTTTTACTTTGATGTGTTGTCGGGCCGCCAAATTTCCTCAAAGAGCTTTATCCGAGGAATTTTTTAATATAGTGGAAACTTCCTTAGGCTTCTTCATGAGTGCTGGCTTCGTAGCAAAGGTAAATCAAGAGTAAGTTGTTATAATCCTTTCAATCCTCCTGTTAATGACGATCATTCGCGCTACACTCCTGCCAATTTTAATGCGAAGTGGGGTGACGCTATTCAAGCCACAAACTATTTGTCGTGGTGTGTTGGCCTTCGTCGTCTTAAAACTCTGAAACTCCCTTCGTTGCTGTGGACTGTGATGATGTTAATCGTACCAAGATTCCTGGTAGCAAAGATATCTTCCCGATGGAGGAAAGAATTCGTCTTGACCATGACTGAAGGTGGATGCGAACTCCTCTGAAACTTGTTGGCTCTTGTTTTGCTGGTTTTAAGATTGATGCTTCGGGAAATATAGTGCTGAGGCCTTTGTCTGAGCTTCCTCCGTAGTATCGCAATTACATTGCTTGGACGTTTAACAAGGAGTCTGCTACTGTGCCTAGAAATAGGAAGGCTAAAGTTGGAAAAGATGATGTATCTACTTCGGGGAAGGATGATGTCTTTGCTTCGTTGTCAAAGGTATGGTTTTGATTTTGGATTTTTTGGATTTGTCAGGTTTTTCCCCCGAAGCCATAGTTTTGACAAAGGTACATATTGCTGCAGTCTAAGAAACGTTCTTTGAAGACGAAAGCTGGTGAAGAAGAAGAACAAAGTACTGGTGGTAGCCCTCCCAACGAACTGTTGGAGGATGACCTTGCTGATGGTGTTGGTAAGGGAAAAAGGGTTGTTGTCGTCTTTGAAGGAGAAGATGAAAATGATAGTGATGATGATGATGATGATGATGATAATGATGATGATGATGAAAGTGCATTGTCCAAGTTCTCCTATGATGAGAATATGGATGCTGATGTGAATTCTAGGAAGCGAAAAAATGATGGCAGTGTCGGGGGTAGTGGTGATGCTTTTGCTGGTACTGGTTCAGGTAATGTTAATCAGCCTATTGACCTAACATCTGAGAATGAGAAGAAAAAGAGCAAAGTTGAAGGAAGTATGTGTAACACCCGCAATCCTGACGCAGACCCACACCCGAGTCCATGGCAGTATGCGGCATGTTAACCCCCTAAGCCAGAGCCCAAATACAGCCATTCAAGCTCAAGCTTAGGCTACTATACACCACACACACTAGACTGGCAAGTATGCCCCAATACACAGAGTCATATCAACAGCGGAATCACATTACATTAACACAGTTCATAGAGGTCTAGGGGTGATGCTTCATGGTTCATACATGTTACTACTACATCAGAGTATTATGATGGGTACCTCACATCAGTTAAGGTGAACTGATGTCTGGGATACTCATAACATGGCTTCAACGTATACACAGTATCAAGGTACACCTCTACAAGGTCTAATGACTTATTGGTTCAATAACATGTCATAGTGTATAGACTCACCCCTTAAGATCAAGTATACTACCCATCAGTGTCTCTCCTATGTAGGTACACTACATACAAGTGCATCTCAGCGGCATTGAGTCGCATCATAGAGACTGATATGGCTACATATTCACGGGGTAATGATATGATAGGCTTACTACACAACTTGAAGTATGGTCTGACATAGCAATACATGACAATGATAACTACTCTGTGATGGTTAGAGCATTATCATTGCGTGCATAAGGGTGGTATGAGGTAGTCATAGTGAGACTAGTAGGTAACACATCATAAGTGATTGGTTGAAGGATTTGAGAGGTGAGTACAATGACTTGACTTGCAGTACATCATACATCAACTCATAGCTTCATGTTTAATAGGTTATACTGTATATAGGTCGCATCAGCATCGGGCAACTATCAGCAGCAATGCTTCATACTAATCGCTAGGCATAGTACGTAGTAGTCATGGTCATCATCAGGTAAAGGGTTCAGTATCAACATGTATAAGGCTTTAATATCTATACAAGGTTCTACGTAAAGATAACTGGCATGGATAACATTTAATGAACTCCAAAACAACTGAATTGTCTTCTCTACTTAATCAAACTGAGGCAAGGTTCAAAGCTCTAAAGAAAGAAATAAACACCAGCAGTTCTCAACTGCTTCTACTCATCATCACAAGGTCGGATGATACTTATTACAATCAACTGAGAATAACTCTAATGAACAACAAACTTCTAAGAAAACAAGCTTGTATATCAGCTTCTAACTTCCTCCATTGTTAGTTCCACGAGTAGCCATGAAATCTGGAATTTTTGTCATTAAACGACGTGAGTTGTGACAGTCAGCAGGCAAGAAGCAACAAAACAGTTTTAATGCAAAACAGATGCAAGTTTTCAAACAAATCAACATGAACAAAGCACATAACCTCATAGCCATATTGACAACCCAATATCAAGCAAAGAACATAGTAATCAGCTCACACGACCGGAGCTCAGCTCAAACAAGAGCTACCCTGCGCAGGTTTAGGAAATCACATCCGTTTCCATGGATAACTCGTACCCAAATCATAGAATATTTAGAGATCACACCCGTCTCTTGGACCTCAGCCCAAAGTAGAACACCATGCTCAAGAACAATGTCAGTTAATCATCAAACATGATAAAAATATGAAGTTTGGAAAATAATAACTTAATCAAAACAGTTTTGGGTTTGTGTTGCGCCTACCTCAACTAGCAAGCAATCACAACACTAATCAAGGTATGATACACCAGAGACCTCTATCAGCTCTAGCTCCAAGTTCTGTTCTCAAGGGTTCTAGCTCTCCTTCTTGCGGCAACCCTAAACTCAATCTCTAGTTCTCTTTATATATTGTTATCTTACGTCTAGTTTTTCATCAACTAAGGATTCTGTATTCTTATACGCAAAGCAATAGAGTTTCCATATACTCAGTCTCTCACAACCAATGGCTAAGTGACATGCCAAACCTATGACAATGCAACAAGGCTCTTCTTATTCGAGTATCAGGTTTCCTACCTTAATCAAGACTCTATCATAACCACATACGTGCTTGAAACAAATCAGGCAAACAACTTAGCTCAACCTCGTCTAGCCTAAGTGTCATGGCTAGCCATACCAATGTGCCTCATATCCTGCTTGTACCTTTCCTGGTTAACCTTCACAACTAAGGCAACTCCCTATACTTAGCTATAATGAGTAAACAAGGCATTAATCACACGTAACATGCATAAGTCATACGTAACAAGCAAGGTATAGTTACACACAATCAAAAATGGACTCACACACGATCACACCACACATGTATGCAGTCAAATTTGGGTCAGGGTATTACAGTATGAGTATTCCTCTGCAGCATACTCCGCTGGCTGGTATACCTGCTTCGTCTTCTGGTGTGTTACATACTCCGTTGTTTAGCTCTCCACTGCCCGGTCTTCCTCGTCTATCTTGGTCGGGTTCTACTCCCCGTGGTACAGTTGTTATTTCTCCGTTGCTGAACACTAGTACTTCGTCTGCCGTCTCTGTTACTCCCTTTAGTGGTGGTTTAGGTTTTTCTTCGTTGTTCAAGTTAGTTCCCCATGCCCCTGTGTCTGTATCTTTGGCTGGTAAATCCCCACTTCTGATGGAGGCGGGCGAGGTGTTATTTGCACGATGTTTGAGACTTTCGTCGCATGTTTCTTATGTGAATGCATTGCTGGTGGGTCCCGAGGAGAAATCTAAGTTGGAGAAGACCTTGGAGTCTCAAGTGGTAAAGATGCAGGATTGCTTTCTGGACCCTTCTCATCCCCTTGCTGTTGGTCAAGTACCTTCGTTGGAGAAAGCCCAAGAAATAGTGAAGCAGTTCTCCGGCTCCCTCCCGGAGTTGAACTTGTATGCGGTAAGTTTCTCCCATTGTTGATGTTGACATGGCTTTTATTGTTCCCCGAACTTGTGTCTCATCCTCTTCTTTTTTGCCCATAGTTGTCTCAATATGTGCGAAGCGGTGCCCCGCTATTTGAGTTTTATCTAGCTAAGTGTGCTCAACTTGAAGTTTATGCTACTCAGATTGTTTCTGATCGTGATAGTGCTGTTAAAAGATGCAACGAGTTGCAGTATTCTCACCAAGGTAATGTATCGTCTTCAAGGTGACGGAGTGGAGAAGGAGTTGGTGGATCTGAAGAAGAATTTGAGCGACGCCCAAGCTGACAAGGAGACTTCCCAGAAAGCTCGAACCTCGGTTGACGCCGCGCTAACCCATGAGATTAAAAAATCTATAAGTAAGCTTAATTTCTCTCTTTTCTGTGTATACTTATCTGTCTTGCTTGTATGTATGTTCTTGCATGGGGATTGAATGTTCGTTCTCGTCTCTTCTTTCTTCGTTGAAGACCTTCATGACGAGCGCGATAGATTTCGTTGTGATCTTTGGCATGTTTAGATAAGGAAAGATAAGCAATTAGCCCTTAACAGCGGCCTTGAAACCGAGCTGGAGACTTCTCGCTTTCATGCTTCTGGCATGGTGGCAGAAATAGATAGTCTTCAGGATTCTCTGAAGTTAAGAGATGAACTTGTTGTGAGGTTGAGAGGGGATATCAACACAATGGAGTAGCGCGCCGTTCTTCAACTGAAACAAAATGCTGATGCCCGAAAAGACTTGGAGGATTTGCAGAAAAAGTGGGCAAAGGATGTTGCAGAGAGGAATTCATTGTATTGTAAGGTGAAAGAATTGGAAAAGAAAGTGAACGGGGCTGGCTCTTCATCTTCTCAGCCTGCCAGTGCTTCGGCTTCTGTTGTTATGGAATTTTCTGAACGAGTGCATAACCTTGATGTGACTAATCGTTCTTTGAAGGCTGATGTTGAATCACTTCAATCTTCGCTAAATACCATAGAAAATAAGTATGATCAATTAACCGAAGAATTCTCCCGGGTTGATTCCCAACGTATTGATTCCGAGCATAATCTAGAATTATCCCAGAGTCATGCCCAAGGTAGCTTAAGCCATGCGCTATGATTGTCTTCTTGTTCTTCTTTTTTTTCTCGATTGAGTTTTTATAACATCTTTTTATCTCTGCTTGCAGGTTTGGAGGAGAAGATTCATAAGTTGTAGAACCAAGTGGGTGATCTCTCCTAGAGGGTTGCAACAACTGAAGGCTTTGTCACTGAGAGAAATACTACCATTGCTACCTTCGGTGCTCGTGAAAAATCCTTGGTGAATGAGTCTAACCGGCTTCGTGAACAACTTAGTACCCTTGAAGCGAACTTGACTGAACAAGTGTTTTAGGTGTAAAACAATAAAGAGAATCTGAGGGGTAAAGTGTGAAGTGTGATGATGTAATAAAAGATTATGATGAATTCGAGAGGTCAAGATCGAACAAGACTCGCCTAAACCAAGAAATGGCCGTTCGAGTATTGCTTCAGTTACAAGAAGAGGATATAGGGTTGGTTTAGGGAGGGAAGCAGAGAAAGATGAGATCAGAGAATTGCTATGATTTTCTGTGATGTTGATGATTGAATTGCTAAAGAAGTTTGGATATTCAGTTCTCACTAGATATTAAATGCTGAATGAGAAGAGTTAATCAATGATCGATGAGATTGATTGATTAAGCTTGCACTGAATTAAACTGTTTGTTCTAGCTGGAGAACTTGTTGTTTTCAAACTGGTCGAGTGACCTATTTATAGCAATAGAATTCCAACTGATCTCGTAAGAAGTGGAAGAAGTGGAAAAGTGGGAGTGTGGAGTAAGTGGGGAAAGTCTTGCGCCTATTATTAGGGAAGAATGAACCGCCCACTACTCTATCCCATCTTCTCAGCAACGTTCACACGACTTAGTTTTCTTTCCCGTTAAGTGATTGAGCCGTTGCAATCACACGTGCCGTAGACCGCCAAACCAAAACCCTAAAAGAATATCCCCCCATGTAACTTACTTGATTCTCGTAAGATTTGTTAAGATTTGTTAAGTCAAAGATGACTAAGTGCAAGTCGTACCAATTACTTGGTAAACTTAGGACTTTGCGATAAGATAGAGATTAAGCGATAAGCTTTGAATATTTCTTTAAGATTTGGTTTAAGGATTGAGCCGGGCAATCGCCATTTAAACCAATGAGATAAATCTAAGGGTTGAGCTAGCAACCGCCATTAGATAAGATAAGGTAAGTCTAAGGATTGAGCTATGCAATCGCCAATTAGACTGAGAGGATTTCAGCAACTCTCTGTGACAACAGTCAAATAAACACGACTTTCAGTTTGCCATAAATATGAGAAATTGGCTTGTGGCATGTAATGCACCAATTCTCTGAGTAATGAAGACATATGAATGTCTAACATAATATAAGTCATAGCCATGAGCCATGATTAAGAATTATAGCACTGATTTATAGAAGCAAGTCCATAATCAGGAAAAACAGACGAATGATGCTATCACAGCGTAGCCATCATCAAGAATGCATAAGCATTGATAATACAAGACCTAAAGATAGGACATAATGATCATAATAAGCCATGTTGCATGGTATGATAATCTTATTAAGAAATTAGGTATAAGGCGCAAAGGATGAGCCATAACATTTATGTTATTTTCAGATTTCTGTACAGTTTGCATGTTGTCCATTGGTAAAATCACCCAGGCCAGACCGTATTAGGTAAAAATCTGACTTTTTAGTATGTTATAGGAAATTCACAGAGGAAAATATTTCGTGAAGGAAGCGCCTCCTAATTCCTTACGGATTGGGCTGTAAAAATCACGCCATGAAGAAATACGTGAGCTGAACTGCCAGATTTCCGAACTTGATTTAGGAAACTAGAGTATTATGGACTAAATAAAATCCATAATCCTCTAGGATTTGGATCAGTGGGACCCATAAGTAGAGGGGAGGCTAGAGAAGAATATATTTTAGTCTCAAGGGGGCAACTAGAGCCCGTGAGAGAAGAAAATATCATAGCTCTTCGTGAGCACAAGTCGGGGAGAACCATAAGGCCCCCAAGATTTAGCCGCGCCTTGACTTCGGGCCTCCAAGATTTGGCCAAGGCAAAGTCATGGGGCTCCAAGATTAGACCAGGGCAATAGTATGGGTACCCATAATTAGGTCAAGAAGGTGGCGTGGGCACCTAAGTGCCAAGGCACGCCAAAGAAACGTGAATATCTAAGATTAGGGCGTGAAACATTAGTGGGGCTATAGCTAGGCCATAGGCCAACGGCCAAGGCTGATGGCGGGCTAAGCTAGGTGGGACTAGGCTTAGACCAAGAGAGTAATGGCCAAAGCTAATGGCGGGCTAAGCTAGGCGGGAGCTAAGCCAGGCCATAAGCCAAGGAGTGAAGATGGCGGGACCAAGCTTAGGCGGGACTAAGCTTAGGCCACGAGGATAAAGGCCAAGGTATTAGCGGGCTTAGCTAGGCGGGAGCTAAGCTAGGCCACAAGGAGGAAGACCAAAACTAGTGGCGGGCTAAGCTAGGCGGGAGCTAAGCTAGGCCACAAGGATAAAAGCCAAGGTATTGGCGGGTTAGGCTAGGCCAGCCAAGAGATAGATGGCGTGATAGCTTGGCGGGGTTAGGCTTAGGCCATAGGCCAAGGAATGACCGTGTATACTCCTCCTTTGCTAAGTGGCGTGAATGGCCTAAGGTTTTGGCTCGAGCATGAGCTAGGCTAACGCGTATGCGTAGGTATTTTATTGTATAGGCTAGGGATTGTGGACCATGCTACTAGGCTAGGGTCGTGAGACATCAAAATACAGCTAATGGTAAGTTAAATATCTTATCCCTACTATAAAATAAATTCATACCTTTCTTGAGCCATTCCAGGACGCCAGAGATTGATGCGAAATTACTCCTGTGACCTCCTCGCCAAAAACCACCATCAACAACAAGCAGGTGCCCATGCAGAACATCGAATTCGCCAGTATGCTCGGGAGTCCACTGAGTTTATTAATAGTACATTTGTGGCTGTCGATGATCATTTCAATGCTTTGTACCCGACTCTTGGATTAAGGTTTTCCCGCGCCGAAGTACCTGATGTTTGATTTTTCTTCTTCTTATTCTGACTGATGATGACGAGGATGGCCTCGCTCGCTAGTATTTATTTTTCTCTTTTTGGGACGAGGGTGGGCTCGTCCCTACTTTTTTTTTCCTGTTTGCTGCTACCGTGGATGCTCGGATTTTTTGTTGGTTGGATGGAGATGGCTCCGCTCCTTTCTGTTTGAATTTTTGTTGGGTGTGGGTGACGAGGATGGCCTCGCTCACCTGGACACTCTTCTTTCTTATATAACTTGTCTGTTTCAGTATCTTGGTATTTTTGCATGTTCTCCACAGCTTCGACAACGAAAGCTCAGAAGGATGCTACGATAACCGGATGATGAATAAAAATTGGATTGGAAAAATTATTTCAAAAGTTACAGCTACGTAAGCGTAACAGAACAATTGCCAGCAACCTAAGCGCAACAGAACAATTGCCATGACAGGATCATACCAGCTGATCACAGGTCATATCTAGAATCCCGATGATAGAGATACTCACACGTTGCCTCTAGCGGGAAAGTCTTTTCCCGGCTTAATGTCTTAAATCATCCCCTGGCCAAGGATGGTTGAAAGATAATGCTTAACCCAAGAAGGATGAAATGCCTGAAATAGAAGTTAACGAGGTTCCCAATCAAGGTAGACACACCTACCGATACGAAGACGGTAGACACACCTACTGGTACGAAGATGGTAGACACACCTACTGGTACGAAGACGGTAGACACATTCACTGACACGAAGACGGAAGACACACCTACTAGCGTAAAGACGGTAAACACACCTACCGATACGAAGAAGATAAACATACCCACCGACGAAAGCAAAGTAGAATGCACCTGCTAAAACAGACGACAACAAGAAGACGATGAACATATATATCATAACACTCCGGCGCCTATAAGAGCGAGGTCTAAAATACGAAGAAGGCATATATTCCCAACTGGAAGAGGGATAGAAGAAGCCACGAGACAGGGTTTCTTGAAGGATTATTCAAAATAAACCTCAAGAAAAGGGGCAAACTGTTAATACATAAATATTACTGGACCTAGAGCCTTGACCAGAAGTAAGGAGGCACGACAAATAAGGGGAAGCGAAGTATAAAGTCATTCCGAAGTACACCACTACGATAACCGAAGGGTAAAGAACGAAGGGAGGCGCAATCGACTCAAAACATGTTCTAAGCTGTCACATCAACACTTTATAGGGTTACAGAAGACTAGGGGCACGCGTTAATACACGACTGGATCAGACAGCGGTATAAAGCAGCCTAATGGATACGAACTAAGGCATCAAGAACAACAAGGGATCTGTATAGTAAAGATATACACCAAATGGGAGGTGTCAACACTGGAATGGATGATAAGGGCGGCGCACAGAGACCAGCTGTCGACGAAGACCATCAAACAACGGAAGAAACTAAGTGTAGCAAAGAGAAGTTATCTCCAAAACTCGTTATAGATACCCCTCCTCACTATGAAAGGAGGGGTCCACAAATTTACAAGGGGAGATACTATAGTGAAAGTCTTTCTGGAATCGTTAAAACAGATTGCTTTGTATAGCTTAGAGCCCCGCACTGTAATGAATCGAGCTATGTGGTACTCATAAAAAGCTTTATTGATATGTCATTAATAGATTTCATCAACTTGATCTCATGGTATGTTTGAGGAAATGAAGCGTTTTGGCGTGGATCCACCTTGTTTAATTCATCTTTAGAATTCTACTCCTTTTTGGATTTCTGATGAGTTCCATAAATTCGTTGTTCCATTCATTGGATACGAATATGGACGAGGAGCCTAGATAAAGCTTAGTATTTAATTTTATTAATCTTAAAGTCTTATGTTAGTTAGATATGGGAAAATTAGTATCAACAGTCTGAGATGCCTTTTGAGTAGCTTTAACTGCTTTCTTTGGCTTATCAATGTCTTGTAGAAAATTTGGTCGCCGCAGTTTTTGTTGAGTCGCCTGAACAAAATGATTCGACTTTACTTCTGAATACAAGATGGATAAGGCAGATTGATGTAGAAAATTATTCGATGAATAAAGCAAAGAAGCCAAGCAAAGCAGCTAACCCCAGGAGGTTGATAAAGTACGGTTTTAGTCTTCGGTTTAGATAGTACAGAAGTTGAGGAACTGAAACGATGGGTCACCGTATCTGTACAAGGAGGGTCCTGCTTAGGCACATCAGACTGTTTCTTAGTTGAAGAAACCTTCAGTGGTGCAGATTCAAGTTTTTTTCTTGAGGATTTTTCAGTCGAATGAATCAAAACCTCAGATGGATGGATCGGTTTGCTAGATCCATCACCTCCCAGTGAAGACGACGGGAGACTTGAAGTTTGAGTAGCTTGAACTGGTTTTTTTGGCTTCTCAATGTGCAGCAGAAAATTTGGTTGCGGGAGTATTTGTTGAGTCGCCTGAAGTAGTAGAGTAATAGTGAGGATTCATGTATCAAACGTAATTACAATGGTCTTATGAAGACACAGATAAAATAGAAAAATTGAGAAGAATGTAGGGAAGTAGCCTTTTTTTAGATTGGTTGAAACTGCGCATTGCAGATCTAAATCATAATAAAACAGGTAACCACATGTCTGGATTTATTAACTTCACACTAGCATTCTTGATTTAAAGAGTTGTCGGCACATATTAGGATCTTATCTAACTGTAGATGGTGAAAAATGAGAGAGGGACAAGATTGTCAAAACACTCTCGAAACCATGCCTTATTAAAGGCAATCGCCTATTCAGGATCATAGCTCAGAGTGCAACCCATTCCATGAGATGGACAAACTCTCTATGAGCTCTCTCTTATAACTCCGGTGGGGAGGGTAATATCATAGTGCAGTACTAATAATCTCACCAACATATTAAACCCATTGATCTGCTTCATGTCGACATCCATCTCGATATCAGAACCAGGTCGCTTAATGGTATACGGTGAAGAGTTAACAGAGACGTATCCTCATGGATTTCCTCGTAATACGACTCAACATATGAGTCTTGATGCAAACCTCAGGAATATTGAAGCTCCAGGCCGGTCCAGAGCTCTCTGAGAGGCATACATCGGCCTAAACAGGCTTAAGCAGATCTAATCCCAAGTTCAGGATGGTCTAGCCTAACATGGATAAACACGCCATGACTTCAAGTGTGTTGTAGCATAAGCGCACACACCACGACTAAGGCACAGGTTGCCCCAAAGTCGACCCTGGCCAGATGCCAAAGCCATAACGCCACATAGCATGGCACTCTGAACCGTGGACCACCATGGATTTACAAGAAATTGGTGCAAAGACGCCACAAATGTACTTGGACTTGGCCGAAAGCCAAGGCCACGCCACAAGACGCGGCTACAAACAAACTGGCCTTGGCCAGAAGCCAAGGCCGTGGCGCCATAAACCATGGGGCCACAACAATTTGGCCTTGGCCAAAGACCAAGGCCGTGGCGCCATAACTCATGGCGCCATGGAACAAGCGCAAAGCGCCTTAAAAACTTGGCCCTGGCCAAAGGCCAAGGTCGTGGCGCCATAGCTCATGGCGCCACTACCATAAACCTAGCGCAAGGTGCTTCAAGAACTTGGCCCTGGCCAAAGGCCAAGGTCGTGGCGCCAAGAGCCGTGGCGCCATAGAACTAGCGCAAAGCGCTTTAAACTTAGCCTTGGCCAAGGGCCAAGGCCGTAGCCCCTTGGGCTATGGCGCTATGCACTCCTATGCACTTGCGCCCCATAGGCACTACGATCATATTTGGTCACGCCAATTAGTCATACGACTCTGCTTTGCTCAACTCAACTACGCAATATCCGCGTATCACTCGAGACATCAAAAACATCACACGGGGGGATAACTGTAGGGGTATTGGTCTGGCGGTCTACGACAGTTGAAAGAAACTGATAGAGATATTGGACAGTTACGAGAAGATGGCGCGAGTTGACATGTTCTACACAACTCAGGCAGTTACGGAAACCAACCCATGTCCTCCACTCCTCCACTCTTCCACGACTTCCACCTCTCTATCGAGAGATCAGGGTGAGTTCAAAACTATAAATAGAGGCTTCCTCTATCTTCCAAGGCAGAACGGCTAGAACACAGAAACAGAAACAACAACATCAGAGCCTCAGAGAAAACACACCTGAGAATCCAAACACGTTTCTAGCCTTGGAGATTTCTAGTCGACTTCACGACGGAGATCTTGAACTCTTACACCCAAAACACATCCTCAACCTGATCTCAAGTTTCTTCGTTGTTTCCCTCCCTAGACCAACCTCTATCCTCTCTGTGACCGAAGCAAGACGGGAACGGCCATTTTCTTGGTTTAGGCTCGTCTTGTTCGACTTTGATCTCCGAGCGCTACGAAAGTACCCAGAGATGGTACATTGTTTTTGCAGGTAAAAACAGTTGGCAACCACAGTGGGAGATCATTCTCTCGGTTCCAGGGAAACTTGCTCAAAGATGGTTGAACTTAGGTCGGGATCAGACACCAAAAACCCCAACTCTTCAACTGACGGTGTTGTAGCCTCCAACGCAGCACCTACTAGCCCACCTACATCCAGCAATACGCCCAATGTTCCCGTTACGCCCAATGTTCCCGTTACCCAAGATACTTCCCCTTCAATACCTATCATCTCGGCTATACCCAACACCCCAATAACGGAGCAGCAGTTGGTGAAGCTTTGCATCAACGGAATGATTCCTGTATACTGAGCCCTCTTGGAGGACCTCCGCTTCCAGACCTTCTCCGAACTTCACGAAGCTGCGAAAAGGTCTGCCACCACTGCTCCCGCCTTGTTGGAAAGGACTAAATCTCTCAGGAGCGAAGAGACCCGTGTCACTCGTGGCGATAGGAGGCTAATTAACGAGCAGTACAACAAGAACCTACCGTCTATGGGCGTTGTTAGCAAATGAGGGAAGAGGAAAGGCCCTGCCACGGAAGGTACGCATCCAAAACGCACTAATTCAGCTCCGGGGCCCCCAAACAAGAACATGAACCAAGGAGGACCACAGCAACCGGAGATGCGGAAGCAGAAAGCCAGGTCAGAGATACCAGACTACCCGTTTCCCATGGAGGAGGTACTAGAGTTGCTAAACACTTGGATCCAGAACGGGGTAATCGAACTCCCTTCGACTCAACGCCCTCCTACAGCCGAAGAGGTAGCAAGCCCAAGGTATTGTCGCTATCACCGAGTTACTACTCACTCTACCAGGGACTGCTTTACCCTTAAGCAGATCTTCCAAGCCAAGGTGGAGTCCGGGAATCACACCTATGAAACGAAGGAGTATATCAAGATCCTCTATCCGTTCGAGCATTCACCTTCCCTGAGGAGCCGGTGAACAAGAGAGTGGAGGAGATAATGTGCCAACTATGCGAGACTCTCTGTCTCTCGAAACCACAGCGGAAAGACGTGTTCACAGCACTCAACATGGTAGTATC
>JAJJMA010305129.1:0-11750 GCA_023529015.1 Papaver nudicaule | reverse complement strand
GGCATTTGGCAGTACGATTGGGTTCTTCCCTTGTAGCAAATTGGAGTGGAGGTCGAGTGTGGCGATGTACTGAAAGCTATTCACAGGTAAAGGTCTGTCGAGGTCTTCCAAAAAGTTGGAAGAAAGATTTAGGTTGACAAGGGTCCCGTTGCCAATCTCCCAAATCCAACTGGGAATTTTCCCATGGATTTGATTGTTTGAAAGGTCTAAATATTCCATGTCATATTGATCTCTCAAGAAAAGTGGGAATTCTGTCAGGTTGCACGAACTCAATGCCAGCGAGTTGATTATGGGAAACAATGCAGAACTATTAGCAGTAGTAGTGATTGACAATCTGTTACCTGAGAGATCAAGGCTGCGAAGATCACCTAGCTTGCGAAGATGCATGTCTAAATTCATTGAGCCACTAAAGTTGTTTGACGCAAGATCAAGATCTTGCAGCCCTGAGAGTTCGAAAATGGACAATGGAATACGTCCTTGCAATTTATTCATACTCAAATCAAGGTGCCGCAGAGAAGGAGAAGCATTAGTAAACTCACCGAGCTGGCCTGTGAACTGATTCGTGGAGAGGTCTAACCACTGCAATGAAGGCAAAGTAAACAAAGCCACAGGTATTGCTCCATCAAGTGAGTTGTTTGCCATGTATAGAGTAGCTAGTTTCCGCAGCTTTGTCCATTCAGAAGGAATTGGACCTGATAAAAAATTATTAGCTAAGTGTATTTCTACAAGACTCTCAGACCAACCAGTTGATGGGATAAAGCCAGTGAGATTGTTAGAAGCTAAATTCAATATCTCAAGATACTTCAATTTGAACAAACTAGTAAAACTACTAAGTGCACCAGAAATGAATTCACTACTAAGGTCCAAACCTATCACATGGCCACTTCTGTCACAGGTAACACCATCCCAAGAAGAACAACAATCAGTACTTACATTCCAAGAACTCCGCTTTGTCGTAACGGTTGTCTCCGTATCCGTCGTAATCGCTGGAGAGAAAGAAACGAGACTTTGCTTCAACTGGAGTAACAAAGTTTTCTGATCATTCAGACACTTCCCATGAACCCAAATAAGACTGGTATTAGATTCTAAAACAATCAAAAACAGGAAAAGAAAGAAAACCCATGTACTGAAATTGAACGATCTCATTGAAGAAAAAGAGTAGAAGAAAAACAGTAGGTAGATCAAGAGAGAGTGGAGAATATCAAGATGAAGAAAAACAGTAGAAGTTAAGCTTTTCTTTTGCTTATGCAATTATTGGGCAGTTTTCTTTGAACTAATAGTTTACACATTTACACACCTTTCAAATTCAATCAATACTTTTCTTTTATACTCTGTGATAAATTTATGTATTATTAATTCTGTGAGTGTTGAAAAGAATAAACAAGTCAAAATAGGTTGATTACCTTGAGATGTAAAGCTAACCGGAAGGCCTGGGAGTGGATCAGTAGAAGAAGCTATGACCACTAACAGACTGGCAAAAGACAGCAACCAACAGACCGGAAAAACACTCTTGGGGATTTCTCTTCATCAGTTTCTGTGAGGATAGATAGCATTCTTCCAAATTTAGTGAACATTCTCAGAGTTCTTACATTCTCGCATTTCTTTCTTTTCACACAGGCACACAGCTCAGCACACTAGCACGGATCCTTCCAAATTCCTGTTCCCAAAATTGTGACACCATAAAAAAGACCCATATAGGTTAACTGCAGGCCAAGCTTACAGTCACTAACTTGCTTATACAAACACGCATATAGGTTAACAATAGAAGACCCAGAAGAAAATACAATAGCGCTGTTTCTCTTTTACAAATTATCTGACAGTTGCAAGACGTCCTAGACTCAGCTGCCAATAGAAAATACCAACTCTTTGAGACTATACCCGGGAGCAAATCTTCCTCCTTGGAAACCGAGGAATAAAAGTAAATACATCATCAGAATACGCTGATTTAACCTGTTTTACATCCGAACCCAGATCAGCTTAATCTCTTCACTATTCTGGAAAAAGCGTGATAAAATGCAAGCAGCAGTGTCAACAACACAGACAACTTAAAATTCCCTGCATCGCACGATACCCAAGTCACACACATAACCAGCATCAGAAGAACTACACTGCACGGCCAAGAGTACAATTTAGTAGTTTTAGTGGTGTGCAAGATTCGAGAGCATGGTTAGAAATGAAAAATTTACAATTACATCACTTGGTTTGATTTCAAAAGGAGTGGCTAAACAGAAGCAAGTGACTCGATGTATTGATGAGCGTCGAACCAGGCGTATTGTATTGAACCATGCCCAAGAAGACTTGGTGACAGATCATGTGTTTTTGTGAAACTCATTTCCTTTAGCTGGTAGCAAATAATCTTATCCGGTATGTGGATTACCAGACTTGATTCTTCTTCTTTTTCTTCTTCACGTCCATTATACCTCTTATACTGATTTCGTTATTCCATCGACCCTCTACGGTTACTATGCCGCCTTGAATTCTTCCTCCGACTGGCCCATCTAGCTTTAATATTTATCAAGTTATCACCCACTACACCTAATTTTGGTGTTAATTCCACCTGCTTTTGATCAAGATTGGCAGTAGAAATATCCCCTCTAATTCTGGCAGACTCTGCCAAAAGGTCTAATATCAACATCTCAGTAGTCTTTGCGGTTATCCCCCTTAGATACCAGGAAATTGGTGGTGGTGGAACAATAGCTGGCTGAACAAGTTGTTGTAAGCTAACAATTGATCCAACTCGTCCTTTACCTCCAGTGCATAAATCATAGTCCGCCCATGTTTTCGGCTTCACAGGAAAGCACATTTTTTCATCAACAAATAGAGGTTCCACTTTCCAGCACCCTTCAAATCTTTCCATAAAACCGGTCTTCACTTGCTTGAATTTCATCTGAAGAGCGTAAAGATTAATCGAGAGTGTAGACAAACAATCAGTCACAAGATTCAAATTTGACTAGGTTCTAAATAAGATTCCTATCAAATTTGGTCTAAGATTGCCAACAATGCTGGTTTAGCAAAACCATTCATCATCTGCGTGGCTCTCACCATAGACCCTGAGGTTACAGAGAGGCTTGATGCACAAATGCATTGAAAACGCCTTGATGTGATAGTTGCTTTTCCAAATTTTATGCATATGAGCTTTAACTTACCGAGTGGCCATCTCTGTTTTGGTCAACCATAACATGGACAGCTATGGTTCCCGACCACCAAAGAAACTTCCACATAGCTGCTTGCTCCACCTCGACAACCTGCCTTGAACCTTCATCAACCAATACCCTTCTAGATATAACTTCCTGACAAAAAGAGTTCAAATCAAGTTATCAAGATAGGATGACAACTGGATAGAAAACTACATCCTCAAATGTGGAAGACTTATGCTATAGACATCCAACCCTGTGCAATAAGTAGCGAATCAAGAGAAACAATGGAACAGGATAATGTATTTAGCAATTACTTTGATATTCTTGAAGACCCTTCTGTTGTCAGGGTCAGTGACAATGTCATAGACTGCATCAGGCGGCAAACCGACTTTGACTTTCACATTAAGGTTGCATAAAGAACCCTTTGGTACACTAACCTGCCACCATAACATCAACAACATTACCTTTTCTCCTAAATATTATGCGGAAGTTGCTTAAAATTGCTTCCTAAGATAAACATGTACCTACATTGCCATCTTTCAAATAACATACCAAACTATTTTGGACAACAATTCATTTGATACATCAGACAGACCTTTTCATACACGTTGATAGGGGAACATATTAACATCCTGTAAGCTTGTAACTCTTAAATACCTTAATATCAGGTGATTCATCAACCCAAGTGGGATTATCGTGCCAAACCTTCAATTGCCTATCCAAGTCGGGCTTCAGAGTAGTAAACGAGTTATTCTCCGTTACAAGGATGGAATTCCCTCCAAGCTCATCTTTCACAGAGTTATTGAAATGTGACTAATGACAGCAACAAAAAAAGAAACATAGTTGGTCTAACAACATTCATAAACCAATTAAAGAGACTTATAAGAACAAACTGACCTTCAAACAATTCTGAAGTCTTTGAGGAATTTGAACAATAAAAGAAGGAATCACTATATCAAAGGCTGTAGCACGTTTTGATTTACTTTCTCTCCCGTCGTCCATTATAAAAGAACGTGTATTTAATCTGACCAATGGATTCAAAATTTTCATTAGCTGCTTATTTTGGAGCAGTTTCACCATGGCATCGCATGGATTTAATAATAATCATAAAATGAAACTAGTGTAATACGAGTGCAGAATATATGAATTAGAACCCACGTCCCTATAGTTAATCATACTAGGATGTATTTGTTTGACAGAGAATATGGAGTAAAAATTTCACATGAGAAATGAAATCCAACTGAAATCTAGGTAATTTTTTAACAGAGAGATAAGTTACTTACTGAAGTTGGAATTATGGATCCGATTGACTGTTAGGTTTCACATCCAGAATCTCTTTCAAGTTTGTAGCGAAGAACCCTTTAATGGAGTAGACTCCACGGAGACTGTCACGGGTGCACTGTGCATACCAAGATAAGTCCTTGACACGGCTCTGGTATTTGCACCCAAATTTTAGTTAGCTTTTTTCTTTCTTTTTTTTTTTTTGAGCAAAGGGAGATATCATTCAACAGAAAAGGATAACAGACAGAGTTACAACATATCCTGACTTAAGACATCACACAACAGACTTGGTGGACTATCCAACCAAACTTGAGACTTAAATCATAGTCCTAGCATCTTTGCCGGCAAGCTTGTCAGCTGCCAGATTACATGACCTATTTTGAAAACTAACAACACATTTATTTAGTTTAGACCAACACAGAACTACAGTGCTTAAGAAGATTAAAATCTTCCCATTGAGACAGCCCCAATTCTTCCACCCAGTTTAGAGCTTGCAGCAAAAACAAGAAGGAAAAAGTTCATATACATGCACTACCTTTACAAACAACGTATTATGTTCAAAGTTCTGACATAGTTATACGCAAGCACACACACAAAATGTCTGCAAGTGTTGGACATGGTGCTTGAGTTGAATGCAGCCATATCATTATCATACAAATGTACAACTAAAACCTTTCACGTACAGTATACACATACAGATTCAGTATGTGAATCACATACAAATGTGAATCACAGTTCACTTTTTACGGAGAAATGGGATTGACAGCAATAGCAACATAAACAACAACAACAAAATTCTAAGTTTCTTTTAATTGACCAAAACAAAATTTTAAGAGCCAGACATATCAAGTTTTCAATTCATTTGGGCATTTCCACAAACACTTTTTAGTGATTTATAATAAATTTTCTTTACCCAAATTCATCAACTAATAGAGCAAAGAACTGATTGTAATGGGAAGACAAACTAAGGGTGAAGGATGATTTGTAGAAATTATACAATCATGTCCACAGTTTCATAAGCTTCTAACAGTAAGAAATTTCCTCAGAAAAAATAAATTGAAAATTAAAAGAGAAATCATTAAATTCACTCACCAAATTAGGTTCTTTTCAAGCATCTGAAATCATCCTGGAGCAGCAAACGGAGTTAAACTATCGAATTTGCTAGTTTTAATTCTTAAAAAGTAGCTAGATTAGGGAGAAAGAGGCGTGTCAAAAGAAGACGCTTCACACTTAGGTTAGTGGCACAAAATGTAGATAATAGGTAGATATTTGGATTTAGGAACGTGAGTTGGGCGCGTGATACTCAATTGAACCTATAAGAGCATCTTTAACAGTGGGTGCTAAAAATTCTACGTGGAGGTCTTATTTAGGCTAAGTCTAATGGGAGTTTAACTTCCACCAAAAGCGTGGTCAATTCCCTGAATTTAACTTCAACTTCCAGATTTACGTAGCAGTGGAAGTAGAAGAGCTAGATAGGCGCTCAATGATGTAGCGGCGAAAAAGTGAATTCGCGCTCAATCATATAGCGCCTAAACGAATATTCTTATTAGATCTGATGGCTAATAACATATATTCCGGATCTGATGGCTGAGATTATCTGGCGCTTTATCATTTAGCGCCCCACCGATATATGATTCAGCGCTAGACTGATGTGTCATGCTATCTAGCACTCCCCATTAGACTTGGTTCTAAATTTAGCTGATGTGTCATGCTACTTTTTGGTGGATATGGAACTCCCATTAGAGAGAAAGAGGCCGTGCAAATTTGTCCACCCACCCAAACCGGGGTGATAGAATCGGGCCAAACTCATTGACCCACGTGTCTTATCAAAACTGATTTCTGGTTTTACTTTTTTTTTTCTTTTTTTGTTTAGTCCGTTTATTTCTCTCTGCACAGTAGAACCTCGATAAACGAATGTTCGATAAATGAATAACCTCGCCAAATGAATATTTTTCTCCGGTCCCGACTTGGGCAAAGGGGATAAATGAATAACCTCGCTAAATGAATTAATGCATAAAATTTTTTGAGTCCTTAAAGGCCCAATGAAAACATAAATGAATAATCACTAGATTTATTATAAAAAATATAGATAAATACTTTAAAATAAAAAAAGATAAATAAATGTAGACAACAATCTTCGTATAGTAAAAATCATTTCTTCTCAAAAAATGCTTCCAAGGTTGATTGCGTTTTCATTCCACCAAACCCAAAATGCATTCCATCTTTAATTTTTTGCAATGCTTGCACAACTTCTGGGACATTTTGGTCATGTTGGAGCAAGTAATTTTTTATGGCGATCAGTGCATGAAACGCCTCTTTTGATGATACATTTGGTATGGCGTTACTATCATCTGGATCAGGATCATTCTCATCATTTAATACTGACTCAATAATTTCTTCATCTGTAGGCGATTCCATAACTGCATCATTCTCGTTAGGATAGTTCAAAAGATGTTCGACGTCCATCACATTTCTATAGCGTAAATTAGAAATGACATCAGTTAATGCTTGTATATCTTCTTCTAATTGACTATCTTCTGATTCAGAAACATTAATTTCTTCAGATCGAATCTTACAATGACGAAAGTAATATCTTCTTTTTTATGCGGTATAGTTTTGATATAAAATAATATCTATATATGCATTTATCGATAAATGAATAACCTCGCTAAACGAATAATTTTTCCCGGTCCCAAGGTCATTCATTTATCGAGGTTCTACTGTAGTATTTCCTTTTCTTAGAGCATCTCCAACAGTGGGTGCTGAAAATCCTGCGTGGGAGTCTTATTTAGACTTTCATTTAGGAGGGTCTATGTTATAAAACAATACTTCGACTACAATTGTATGTATGGGCCTAAGATGTTCAAAGCTCGGTTTGCTTTGCCTCGTCCTCTTTTTCTCAGAGTTTTGGAGCAAGTTTGTCACTATGACCAAAATTTTCTTCAACAAACTGATTGTTGTGGGATTCCTGGCCATACTCCATATATGAAGATGATTGCAGTGATGAGGCATTTTGCCAAAGGTATTGCTCCAGATAGCCTTGATGATTACACACAAATGGCCGCATCCACTATCTACATGTATGCTAAGAAGTTTATGGATGCAATCTGCTTCATCTACAATGCAAGGTACATGCGGATGCCTACCTCCGAAGACACTAGAAGGCTTTTGGAAGAGAATGAAGCTCGTGGGTTTCCCGGAATGCTTGGTAGTGTCGATTGTTTTCATTGGGCATGGAGAGCATGCCCAGTTCAGGAAGCTGGGCAATATGTGGGCCATAACAAATATCCCACTGTTGTGCTTCAGGCGGTGGCTTCATATGATAGGTGGATCTGGCATAGTTATTTTGGGTTGGGTGGACAGAACAATGACATCAATGTTTTGCACGCTTCGGGGTTGTTCGACAGAGAGCTTAATGGTGTTGCACCTCCATGTCTTTATCGAATCAATGGCCAAAACTACAACCAGGGGTACTACCTTGGAGATGGAATATATCCTATGCTTGGTTGCCTTGTGCAGGCCTACAAACCCTCCAGGGACAATCGTGAGGAACTTTTTAATACATACCAAGAGGCAAAGCGAAAGGACATAGAACGTGCATTCGGTGGTCTAAAAGGCAAGTTTGGTATAATTAGGGAGCCATGTCGTTATTATCATTTATCGGACATGAAGACAATTATGCAAGCTTGCTTGATTATGCACAACATGTGCGTGGAGGTGGAATATCGCAATGAGGAGTGGGGGGAAATCACAGGAGAAGAACCTTCACCTCCTATTCAAACAACTACGAGGCTAGCTTCTCATGTTTTGTATAACCCTGTGCGTTGGAAAGAGCTTCGTGATGAACTGACTACCCACATTTGGCAACGTCATGGAGCTGGTTTGAGAGATGGTGATCTTGTGGTAGATGATGCAATTCCACTCGTTGACGAGGGTTCAGATGCTGTGGATATTGAGAATGATCACTACGAGCTTCACAATGAAGATGATGGAGCATTTTATGAGAATGGAGAGTAAACTTGACTACTTTATTTAACCATAATACTTGCATACTTGATTCAAGCACCTTTACATTTTAAGTAGAAATTTTAATTAGTAGTACATTTTCTTTCTTGTAATAACTCCATAAATACTCTTTTTTCATTCAAGCACGTTTACATTAAGTAGAAATTTTAATCAACTACGTTTACAATTGACCAAATTGCAACATCGTAACAAGTGTTTCATATGCTTCAAAGTGGATGAATTCTACTCCATGATTTGTTCGGTATAAAACCTTTGCCACTTCTCGATCACCATTTGAACTTCGTAAACAACTTGCATATAGTTTGCACATCTTCTTGAGGGTGGCCATGCGGTTTTGGAGTGTCTTCCACGAACGTGCATTAGCATTGGCATTACCATTGAGACTCGCGAATTCGTGAGTGATACGTGTCCAAAAAGTCTCACCTCTCATGTCTCGACTCCTAATTGGGTCCCTAACCAAGTGACAAAAACTTCTCACCAAGGCATTGTCTTCGGCAATTGAGAAATGAGCCATGCTTGAGTTGAATGTAGAAGAAAAGAATGAAACTTCACAAGTTTGGGGTGAGGATGTTGAGAGGTATGCGTTGAGTTTAAATACAACAGGAGAGGTCACCGGAATTTACTAGCCAGTAGACTGGCGCTATACCAAAGAGCGTTGAGGCGCTCATTCATTAAGCGCCAGTAGAAATCAGCCATCAGATCTGAAAGAGCCGTTATTTTCAACGGTTCAGATGATTGGCGCTCAATCATTAAGCGCTACAGCGCTTTATAATTCAGCGTGAAAAATCTGAGCCGTCAAAAAGTAACGTTCTGATGAGATCTGATGGTCTAAAATTACTATCCGTTTGAATCCCAACGTTCGAATTTTGGCCTGAAACCCTATAAATAGAGAACAATTTCTCCTTGCTCAATCACACCAAAATCAATTGATTTCTTCTCTTCTTCATTGATTTTCCTTATCTTCTTTCAATACTCTTTTGATCATGGAAGATGATGACACGCAAGAAGGCTCAAGGGCTAGGTTTCCACAACAAGAGCAGGAAGCACTAGTTATGGCATTCATTTTCGCAAGCAGGGATCCGATTAAAGGAATAAATCAAAGCAAAGGAGAGTTATGGAAAACAATAAGAGCCGAGTACCAGAAAAAATGGCAAGGTCCTTACCGAACAACAAAGTCATTGCAAAACAAACTATCCAGTATCAAAAAAGAATGTAAACGGTATACAAATTGTGTCAGACCGTTGATCCGTAATCCAAAAAGCGGATTCACAATCACCGATTCTGTAAGTATATGAAAAAATATATACTTAAAATACTTGTGAATGTATCCAATTGCCAAAAAACTAATCATATTTATTTTTATTCTACAGTATCGCGAAGGTCGACAAAACTATGAAGCCAAATACGGGAAGTGGCAATACGAATCGGTCTTCAATATGTTAAAGGAAAATATGCCACAAAATTTCAACCCGGAGATTAATAATGGACCTTCTTCTCAAAACACCCAAGCTACAAACAGCCAGGCTGGGAGTTCACAACAAGTAAATTTGGAGGATGATGAGGATGAAAACATGAATGAAGATATACCTTCTTGTTCTGATTTACCTTCTACCCCTGGTTCTGATTTACCTTCTACCCCTGGTTCTGATGTTTGCTCAGACATATTACGTCGAAGGCAGTTCTTTTCAAACAAAGATGATGTTAGACCTCTAGGGAGAGATGCTGCTAAACGAAAGCTCCGTGAGGAAAAAGCAGTACAGAAAACAGATGAAAAATTAGACAAGCTGCTTGAACTTTTGGAGAAAGGAAGGGAACAAAGGGCTGCAGAACGTGCAAAAGAAATGGAACAAAGGGCTGCAGAACGTGCAGAAGAACAACAGTACTATAGGCTGAACTTGGAATTCAAAATGAAGAGAGAGGCTACCAATCAACAAATGGCTGAACTCCATCAAAGAGAAGCTGACATGAAGATCATGGGCACACCTTTGGATTCACTTCCACCTGGGCAGGTTGAACTTTACAAAAAATTGAGGAACGATATTTGCCTTCGTTATGGCCTTGCTCCTGAACCCTAGGTTGATTTGCCAAGTTTTTTTTAGTTTTTTCCTAAGTTAATTTATATAAGTAGATTTTTAATTTCAATGTAATTCCTTCACGGAAAACTCATTCGTAATTTTCCTCCTAAAAAGTGTAACAAACACAACTCGAATGAGCGGATGTTTAAATTAATGAAATTAGTTAATGAAAATTTTATTTGTTTCAAAGATATGGTGCAAGCTTTTTTGTTTTTTTTTTTCATTTTTGAAATCCAAAAAAAAATCAAAATCAAAATTCAAAAAAAAAAAATATTCGTTGGGGACTCATCTTTACACTCCCTGTACACCTCATAACGGCTACTTTATTTCGAATACCCAAAATTCAAAATTCAAAAAAACTAGCCGTTAACTAGCCGTCGGGGATCCTTCCATCTATATAAGAGTGTTGTTTTCTTCTCAAACATTCATCTTCTTCTCCTTTATCCCAATCAATCAAAAGAAAATTCACCACTTCTACGATGTCAAGTTCATCTTCAAATACCAAAAGGTCAACTCGATCACCACAAGAGATAATATCTTTACTACGGAAACCAAATGAATCCATCTCAACACCTCCTCCAGCATCTCCTCCTCGTAGACGTTATCGAAACATGACTGATAAGTTAGTTCATCAGTACTACTATACGTGTTCTCCATCTCAAAAACCATTATCTCCTCCTCCATCAACACGAATCAAACCAAGCTTCGCTCCATTTACGTTGGAAGAAGATCTACGTCTTTGTAAAGACGTGATCCACTATTATGGATTACAAAAAAGTCGTGGTACTGTCAAGTGGAGCTCCCTGTTTAAGTATATCGAAGATGACTTCAAGTTTCAAAACCAATATGTGCGCGATGTAAGAGGCCTCTCAGAACGATGGTGGAAAATACGTCAAAACGTTCATGATTTTATGCACTTGGGGAGATTGGCCCGAGATTTTCTTGGGAAAGATGTTACGGAGGATGAAGTTTATGCCAGGACTTTGAAGGTATGGAAACAAGGTAAAGGAAAGGAATTCAAGTACGAAGCACACTACAATGAGCTAAAGGATTTTCTCAAAACCTTCGAAGTAATATGAAGGATTTTCTTATTAGTTATTCAAGTAATTTAGTAGTCAATGTAATTCCTGTAAGGAATACTCATTCGTAATTTTCCTCCTAAAAAGTGTAACGAACACATTACTCGAATGAGCGGATTTTAGTTTCAATGTAATCCTTTAAATTATTAAGT
>JAJJMA010305122.1:5805-18707 GCA_023529015.1 Papaver nudicaule | reverse complement strand
TTTTACTCGAGGACGAGCAAAATGTAAGTGTGGGGGTGTGATAATCTCATAAATATTACATTAAACACTCATATTTGCACTAGCGAGAACTCGATATTTGATTAATAATGTTGCTTTAAGCAATTTACAAGAAGATACAAGTGAATTCGACATTACGACAAGAAAGAAGGCAAAAAGAAGTGCAAAGGCAGAATTACTGGAGGCGGGTGCTTGTGTTTCTAAAGGAGTTATATGGGCAGCCTCGTTATGAGGATCCAAGCAGCTGGATAAGGGCCACCCTTCTTTAAGTTTAAATCTGACGCAGGTGTTCTTGTTTCTTCAGTTTAGTTCTTTTCACGACTAGTTTCCAGACTGGTTTCAGATCATTGTCCGACAGTTTTCCAGACAGTTTTGACAAGGGTTCAGTGGTTTTCGAATACAAAGGAGCAGGGTGTTCAATGGTTTGAATGTTTTTGTTTTTGGGGTTTTGGTTTTACCAGGAGATAGGGAAAGAAAAGAGCTTGTTGCCATCAACTATTGGTGATGAACGATGAATTGGTTGCTGCTATAACAGTGAATTTGAAGACAACAAGGATTGGAAGAATGGGTTCTTGGTGGATTTTAATTTGGATGAAAATTGGTGCCGAGAAATCAGTGGATAACTCATGTGTGTTGTTTCTTCTAAGGGTTGCCAATGGAGGAAATTTCGATGGGAATTCAGGCTTTTGATGAACTAGAATTGTGGATTGTTGTTGTTAAATGATATATTGTAGGAAAAGAGTGCAGAACGGATTAGAAACACACCACGAGCTGTTCACTATCCGTACCAGGTTGTGCCCATGTGCTGTTTGAGTTAATGCCTGACCAAGCTCTGGGCCAATTTATGTCGCTGCTGGCCATGGTTATACGGCTATTTTTGAGAGGCTAAGTCAGGGGATTAAAAGCTTGCTCAAGAACGAAAATTGGGTTTGGTTCAGTTGTGGTTTGAGTATAGCTAGAGAAATTATGGAGATATCTGTTGAGAAAGTAGGTTGCTGTCATTGGTTGGTGGCTGCTGGCCATGGTTATTGTCAATCTTTGCCATGGGTCTGAGTGTCGTGAATGAGGGTTAAAGATGATGGGTTAGTAGTGTGCTCGTGTTGCTGTGTTAAGAGCATTCAAAAGTTAAGACAAGAGCAGCACTTGGGTACGGTGTTGTGAGAAGAGTCGAGGAGAATTTCTGGCTGTACACGGTAGAAAAGAAGAATAAAGAGAAGAGTGGCCTGTCAGTTCCCCGCGACCGACAGATGATGTTGGCTAACTGGCACTAGTACAAATCTGGTCTGATGCCACGCCAGATTGGCGTGGCCGTATGGTTTAGGTCACGCCAATCACAAATACTCGTCGCGTGGCAAGTAATAGCGTGTTTTTAGACTATCTTTTCCGCAACGCGAAATTTCGTGTGGCCTTCGGCTATAATTCGCGTGACAAAGCCGCCATGGTGCCGCAGCTTTTCCCAAGTGTTGTTCGAAATCATGTTGCTGTTGCTACTCTTTAGACTCGTTAACTTGCTTCTCATGTGGCTGTTGTTACCCTTTAGACTCGTGAACTTGCTTCACTCGTGGTTGTTGCTTCCCTTTAGCCTCGAGAAATTGCTTCTCATGTGGCCTATTACTGCACTTAAGACACGCAAAGTGTTTATTTAGCCACGCGAACGAGTGCAATCTCTGGTGCATCTCTCACCCTTCATATTTGATCTTCCACCATCCACGTGTAACCAGGGATACCGTTAATATTTGATCTTACACCATCCACGTGTAGTCATGGATACCGTTAATATTTGATCTACACCATCCACGTGTAGCTGTGGGAACCGTTCATCTCGGGCGCATTTTGAGGATAAATGATGGATTCTCAGCCGTCAAACAGGATGTGTTCCCAGCCGTCCACGTGTTCCACTAGGAACCGTTCAATTGTATCAGTGGGATGGAACCTCAGCCGTTCAATTATTACCGTTTTTATCTTATTCGATGGGTTTTTGACCGTCAATTTAGATGGATTTCCGACCGTCAATTTAGATGCATTTAAGGCCGTTCAATTTGATGAATTTATGGCCGTTAAGATGCATCTAATGGCCGTTCATTTATATGCCCATTTTCCGGGTGCCGGCTTGGGCAAGAGACTTGATCTCATAACCCGAACCCGAACCCGAACCCGTCTTTTACACAAATGTAAATTAGAACACAATCATTTTTATTGCTGTGATGATATGAAAAAAGAAAATGTCTAAACTATGTTCAAATAAAAGCTTGCAAGATAAAATGTTTGGACTTTGCTATCAAAGTTTGCTCACCATCTATCTAAAACATTATTGTGTTTCTCGTATTTGCTTCTGTTTTTTAGATGCTGGGTTCTCCACATCCGGTGGACTACAATTTTGTTGATGCCTCTTGCCTTGGTTCCTGGTACACCTCTGGCTACCATCTGGAACTTGATATTCTGTCATGGCCCTCTTGCGGGCCCCCTTTGGGATTTTTTCCTTTGCAGTCACACTATGTACTTGTGTTTCTCGTTGACTCTCGACATGCTGTTTGGCTGCTGATTGTTGTATCTCATGGTCGGTAGATCCACTTTTATTTGGTCATCTTCTTTTAGCTCCGCAGAAATAAGCTTGTCAGTATGTTTAACAGGTACTCCGTGCTCTTTTGGATTTTTTGGAGAAGACTCTGGAGTTTCCTGCAGCAAGAGAGTAATATTCAGGATTCATGCATATCTAACGTGAATTCGTTGGTCATGCGAAGACAAGGATAAAATTATTTTCCAACAGTAACTGTACCAAATTGTAATGAAGGCTGCACACAGCTTAACTGAGTCATAATCAATTAGGTAACCTCATATCTTGAGTTCTGTAATTTTCACAATCATTCTTGGTTCATCTTTATTTTTGTGCATAAGGCACTCATATCCTTATCAGCATAAACGTAGATTGACTAACTATTAAATAAATGTTTTCAAGAGTAAAGCAAACAAGCTAAGCAACCAACCTTAACACCAAAAGTCAAAGACTTTGGCCAAGGAATGACTGAGCCCTCGGCACCTTTTAATTTCACAAAATTTTCAGCTTGTACAGGTAAACTGTAGTTTCCATCGAATACTTCATCGATCTCGACCGCAAAGCAGTCAACATCTGCACCTGTTTCAATTAAATGATGTTTTCCTGGTGATCTAAAGGCTCTACCTCTAGCAACCGGGTTCCCTTTAGAATCTCCATAAATTCTGCACTCTTTACCCTGCAGAACTATATGGCATATGAAAATTATAATAAAAAAATATGTATATATTCAATCAGTGCCTGTAAAATAACAAATACCAATTTTTGTTGAGTTGGCGAAATCTCAGAAACCCTTGGTGCTCCGACTACTTTGACTGCCTTCTTTGGTTGCCCAGATTGAGATATTGTACCCCGAGAACCGGTTCCAGCTAGTCGATCTCCTTTTTCCTGGCTATCTTTTTGCAGCACACCAGTTTTTGTAACCTACAGCAAGAGGGTAAAGTAGCATATATTCGAACCCGACATGGACTCATTGGTCATGAGAAGAAGCAGGAAAAGTAATTCTCCAACAATGTAACAGTAAGTTATAATGAATTGTGTACCTTTTTCTTAGTCTTCTCTGGTGGCCCAGATTGGGATTTTGTGCTATGAGAACCATTCTCAAGTTGATCAGCTTTTTGACTCTCTTTCTGCAGCACATCATTTCGTTTAGGTACCTGCTGCATTTTTTTTAGGTTATGGTTAGGATTCTTGTAATATGTATTCCCAAATCCAATATGGATTGGCTGGCCATCTGAATAAACAGGAAAAATGGTTGTACAGCTATGTCAAACAGGTTCCACATATCTCTACTTATTAGGTACTCTAATTCACACTAGCATCTGTGTCTCTGATTCATGTAAAGAAACATTCAGCGAACAAAGAACACATAACGCATTACGACTAACCTCAGGAGAAAAAAGCTGGGTGAAGCTTTGGGGCCAAAGAATATACTTTCCGCGAGCATCATCTAGAGTCTTAATATCCCTGTGTGGAATGGCTAAACAGTGTTTTCCATTTACTATTTCCGACACGAAGATCTTGTAGCACGAAACCTGTGACTGTGATCCATTCAGTTTCCGTTTCCCCTCAAACCAGTAAGCTTTTCCTCTGGCGAGAACGTTTGCCCTAGTGTCTAAGAAGATGTTGCATTTTACACCCTCTACACTTTGAGATTCCATTCGAGTAGCTGAATCTGCTTCTTTAGAACTTTCAATCTGTTGCAGAAAATTTGGTTAACGCAATTTTTGTAGAGTCGCCTGATCAGTAATATTTAGGATTCACGTACACTGGTCCTACGAGGACACAGCTAAAATCATTTGTAAGCGTTCGAGATTTATAGGGTTGACAACATATATTAGTTACCTAAGCTACTGTGGGTTTGATTCAACATATCTATGTCTAACATACTTCTGAGTACAAGCTGGATGAGGCAGATTGATGTAGAAAATTATTCGATGGAAAAAAGAAGCCAAGCAAAGCAACTAACCTGAGGTTTCTGAAGAAATGCGGTTTCAGCTTTGGGCCAAGGGATGAAACTACCCTTAGCCTCACCTAACGTTTTAATCTCTGAGCAGGGTATCGGAACTGGGAGATTTTCATTCAGTACTTCATTAACCTGGACTCTGTAGCAAGCGATCTTCACTTCTACTCCATGCACTATCACCTTTTTGGCATCAGACAGAAAAGCTGTACCTCTAGCAACGATGTTTTCCCTATAGCTAGACCAAAGTTCACATTCTATGCCCTGCATAAATACATGACATACGAACATCATAAAGAGAACACGTACACAAAACAAAATATAAATTTAAATTCCTGGAATAAGATAATGTATATTACATTTCCTAATCCTTTATCGCCTTGTCTAGTTGCTGAACTGTTAGATTCCCGAGTATATGGAGGAGTCGGAGACTTCTGTTTAGATAGGACGGACTTGGGGCTAACGGTCACAAGATCTTGACTAGGAGAGCCTTTCTTAGGTGGAGCACAAGGTTTCTTAGTTGAAGGGCCTTTCCCATTTGTAGCAGACCGTTTCTTTTGAAGAAGCCTTCAGTTGTTCAGATTCAAGTTGCTTTCTTGAGGATTTTTCAGTTGAATGCATCGCATCCTCAGATAGATGGATCTGTTTTCCAAGTCCATCACCTCCTGGTGAAGATGACGGGATACTTGTCGAACTTTCCTGAAGCGTGAAGTTAAACGATGTGATGAAATTTTAGATACTGCGTGCCAAATCATTGACAAAGTAAATATAATCTCATTCGCATACCATCTAATGGATCAGTTAACTTACTTTTGGTCCATGATTTCTGATCAATTCGGAAGCAATGAGTGGTACTGGTATTCCTTGAGCAGCGAGGTTTGATGCTACGACTTTAGCGACATTACCAACTGGGTTATTAGTGCATCCTTAGATTCCACCTGTTTCCTCAGTTGATCGGCGGTAGATTTCACGGGTTGCCTTTTCCGCTTGTCAACATTCCAGAACATGCTCGGGCACACTCCAAAGCCGGCCCCTTTGACACGCCCGCCATTATCCACTCCGATCGCAAGTGTCACGGCATCCTGATGCGGAGGAACCTGTATAGTTCCATGTTGAATCTGATTTCGATAATGCTTCTGTGCCCAATGTAGAGTTGAAAAATTTAGCTTAAATTCTGGTTTGAACATTGCGCATTTACTTCGACGAAAAAAACATTATCAATTGGGAAGTGGGGTATTCTTACAAGTCGCTCTACCGCAGCTTTAGTTTCAGCATGTGTGATTTCAGTCGTGCCCTTATATCGGCGTCCCAGCTCCCACATCAAAGACCGGTCGGTAAGTTGGTCATCGGTAACTATGCCATCTTTTAGCTGTAGTTATGACATCAAATGTTAAACAGCAGGTCAATTCAAAAGCATGTAATGCAGCAACAATGCAGCAAAGTGTATAATACGACAGTTTCGTAGAGGGTCGAGTCCCTCTATCTTTACGAGTTGCTGCATATGTGAGACCCATACAGCAAAAAATGAAACATAGGTTAATTGAACACAAATATTGCCAGTTTTTAACTTTAAAAGTGTGAAGTATGATGAAGTATGATTACCAATTTCTTTGCCATGCCCGTGTATCCTCCTCGTCCAAGCTTATGTGGGTATATGGAATGAGATATTGACTCTTTTGCTTTTTTAGATTTTTCCTTGCAGCACAGACAAACGAATCTTTGTCAATATGTTGGACTAGGAAATAATAAACATAAAAACGATGAAGAAAAAAATATGAAGTGCATTCTCTAACCTTGAAAGCATCCAAAAGTCTGTATTTCACAAACGCATCCCAGCATTTTTGGTCAATTATAAGCTTATACTCTTTGGGGACTTGACTTAGTGCTTCTGGGTCATCCTTAAATGGAAGTATATATTTTCTGGCTAATCTCCTTCTGAAGTCCAGAAGTTGCGCAGCGAGTTTAGACATAATCCGCTGCTTCATCGATTCGTCGACTATGTAATAAAGCTACCATAACATTCAATGGAAAATTAGTAACAGGTACACAGTATAAACGATGAATAAAGATAGCGATAACCTTGGATATGAATATAACTAGCTGTATACCTTTACTCTTTCCCACAAGAATTTTTTTTTCTCCTTTTTTACTTCACGCCAGCAATTATATCTAAGACCGCATCTTTTCCTGACCAAGTCGCCAAGAAAACTTCCAAATTCTGTACTATGATCACCTACTGGTCTACGAAGTTCATCGATTTCCAACTCTCTTCTTTTCGCGTGACCATCTCTAAAATCTTTGTGGAGTTTTAAAAGCCTTGTCATTCCCCTGGCTTTTCTATCCTCCGGAACATCCCGACTTTGCCCCGCTTGTGTACTCTGAGTTTCAACTACTGCAGTTTCTACTTCTTGCAAAGGTCTTAGTTCATCTAAGTCCTCATCAAACATTTCATCTTCTTGGATCACTGTAAATATATAGCAGAAACAAATTATGAAACATGATTTATGGACAATTAAAAACAAACCAGGACAATATTACAAGCATTACCGTTCGTATCTTCATAATATTCATATTCGTCAAAGGGTTCATCCCATCCTCCAGCTTTGAGTGGAATACCATCTAAATCCATTTCTTCTGCTTCTTCTTCTTCTTCTTCTTCTTCTTCTTCTTCAGAATCTTCTTCTTTTTCTTCTTGAGAATCTTCTTTTTTTTCTTCTTCTTCAGAATCTTCTTTTTCTTCTTCTTCTTCTTCAGAATCGCAATTATTCCCATTGTACTTGTCATTTTCACTTCCAAATCCAAATTCATGATCTGAGTTTTCTTAAAAATCCGCCATGACCGTGTATCTGAAAGTACAACATATGTAGGAATATGAGCTTGTGTTGGTAAAAACATTAGCTAAATCCAACAGCAACATGTTTAATAATTATAAGCCCTGCTTTTCCATTCAAGGAAGCCCTTGTAAAGAACACAAATACGTAGTACATACTCGTTGAAAGATATAACTTGAAAGCAACCCATGATAACGGCGAAACTAGTTCTTTAACACAGAAGAAATTAAAACCCATGACATGTAACGTGTGATTGTACTAAATTATCATAACAAAAAACAAAACAAAAAAGTACCACTTGCGATTAACCTAAAATGTATATTCAAATCAAAGTAGCCATTCCTAGATCCAACCTTTACATATACAACAGGAGTCAAAACCCATGATATTTAACATGTAAATCTATGATATATGATAAACAGTAACTAGTTTTTCCGCCCAAAACATCATTGATACAACAACAATGATTCAAAACAACCCATGATTATCAGTTACTTGTCCATATAAAAAATAGAAAACCAGATTCAAAACGGTCCATCATTGTCAGATGCATGTGCATTGCTACAATATAAATCGAGATCGAGTTTAACAAATCATACCAGCAGTAAAGGTAAGAGCTAATAATAGTTTTAGGGTTTCAAGAAAAAGAAAAATGTAAACGATAAGATGAAGTTATCGAGATGAAAGTTCTAACTTACCTTTAATTTGAACTTATACCAAAGCACCGGGCGGGAATAATCCCGCCATGAAATTTTTCGTCTGATTTTCATCCCGCGGAAAAGAATTTTGCTGAAAATTTTGGAGGGTTTTCTTCTTCAAAATCTAAAAAAATGTTTCCACAAATTTTGTGTAACTAACATGGTTAGTTACCCTAATTTTCCGATTTCCAGCCAATAATAGATCAGAGAGAATATCGGGGTAGTTATCACTAATATATTTTTAGAAATGGTCTCCCGTAATTCCAAGATATACTCCCGTATTATTAATTGTCGCTACATTTTAGCCAAAGTTTCTTTTCAAAAATTTGCAAAAAAGGGAGGGAACAGTTTGAATTTTCGGATTGGTTTTAAGTATTAAGATATCCCTGAACTTCCTGAGTTAGCCTCGATTTTTCTTTATCTCCGCCCCACTTTTGGGCGCTCACAATCTCAACGGATTAATTTTTTTTTTTTTTTTTTTAACAGTAGACCTTGACCTCATATATTCATTATCATTGAAATAGTACAATGTGATCCCAAGGCCTTCTCATGAATAGGCATACCAAAGCATGAGACGTACAAAACATTTGTTACAAACTGAAAAGCATACTGTAGAAGGTGGCATGACTGCCATAGCTTTCGTAAGCGCCATGACCAACTCAAGGAGTGGTCTGATCCGTTGAGAATTATCCTCACCACACCTAAGAGGACAGTGTGTGAGTATCCGACCTGATCCATGAGAGTAAAGACTCCGAACTGACAAACATGACAGTGCAACATTCTATTCACATAGGCTAACCAACTATAGACAAGAACCTACAACATAAAGCCGAAGTATGTAGTAATCTTCAAACCTAGCCCAAGCACAAGCCAGATTGTCCAAAAAAGAATCCAGCAGCTGTGAAGATGCAGCTGTGGATTATGGAATTGAGCCATCATTGTTTATGCGAATGCCCCGCATCAGTAGGCACTCGAATTGTAGTTGATAGTACTTCTGCAACCTCAATCTCATCATGAGAGAAATCATCTTGTGAGATTGAAACCTTCCTTCCAGCATTGCCTCCCTTATGGTTTAACCTTTGTGAAGAAGCTGGTATTGCTTCTCTGAATTCCTCCTGAGAATCCTTAATGATAGGGAATATATATGTAGGGGGGGTAAGTATGGTTATACAGAGTCTCATTCAATGAGATGTAATGCTGCTCATAAGTGCTTGCATCATCCCCTTTCGAACGACGAATTATAGGTACTTCAGCTGGAGACATACATGGTGAAGGAGAACGAACATCAAGTAGTTCATTTATGTTCCTAATTCTTCGAGTCTTTGATGAAGAAGGTGCAGCAGCAAAGTCCAAAGGAGGAAGTTGGTCTCTTGAATCTTGATTAAATCTCCTGGTGAACGTTTGAATTGGTTTTTCACTATGCCTATGAGAGATATTCACCAGAGGTCTCCCTTGAATCATTGAGATGGTAATATTGACACGAGCATCAATTAGTTGAAGATACTCAACAACCAAATGCTCATATTCTGGTTTGAAGATGTTCGAGATTGGAATAGAGTCTCTGCCAGTCAACTCTGAGATTGACTCCTGCTGGTCCAGCGGACGTTTGCCCTTCTTACTTGAAGGAAAGCCCAACCAATTTATCCCATTTAGAAGTTGGGCTTGGACTAGGGGAATGGCCTATTGGATTTGATATTTGTTGAACTGGTTCTGAAGAAGCGGTTCCGGAGCAGGACACGGGTCTAGGACCAAGAATAGAAGAGGAACCAGCTGGCGTAGTTTGCGGACAAAACAAAGAAGGTTTGTTAACACGTACCCCTGAATTTTCTGACATACCTGACAGGTTTGCAGACTGACCGGCCAGAGTAGATTCTCGGTCAGACATTTGTCTTGTTACAGGCAACCAGACCGAAGGCTTGAGAGGGTTACATCGCCGAGTTGACTCGTAGCACCCGTGAATCGGGAGCTGATTTTTCTGTAACGGTATGAACCCAGAAGAACGATATTCAGACGAGTCAGCACCCGAGGTTTTTGAGTCAGCTGTAGCCTTGACTGAAGATAAGATAAATGGATAGTTTATGGAGGAAATTTAAGTGAAGTGGAAGGTAATTTCATGATGAAGATTCATAAAAGACTAGAAGAAGAATGAAGTAAAACTCTGATCGTGAGATCCGACAATTAAAAAAAATAAAAGAAAATAAAAGAAAATCATTTGAAATTAGGGAAAATTACTCGGCTACTCGGGATTAATAAAATAGTGTCACGAGAAAATACATAGACAGAATAAAAACATGGAAAGAGACCATGAATAGAAGGATGGAAAGGAATACTAAGCAAACACTTGCTAACCTACACTCAAATGCTATTTCTTTAGTTTTTTGGATGGATTCTCCAAATGTTGTTCATCCGGTTGTGATAGCATCCTAGCGGCATTTCTCGGTTTCTTTGCCTTGCCTTCTGGAGTTGAATATACCTTGCGAGCCCTAGCAAACCTTTTCGTAATCTCTTGTTGTGATTTCTCCATTGCATATTTGAAACCCGTCGTACGACTGTCTTCATGTTGATAGGCTTTTGTTTGCTCCACATCCTGTGACTCATTCAGTAGTTCATGCGTCGAAGACAAGATATTATCGGTCTCAGGCATTACATCCAAAGAGACCCACTCAATTGGCCAAGCAATTGCCTTTCCCAGTGCCTGCTCTAATATTTTAATACTTCCTGTCCGTACGGGTAAACGATAAGTATGCATTAATACTTCATCAATGAGGACTCTGTGGCAATCAACATCTTCATTTGTTGCAGGTAACACCTTTTTTCTCAGTAATTTGAATGCTCTACCTCGAGCAACAACATTTGGATTGGAACTTGACTCTCCTGACCAGAGCTTGCATTTTACACCCTGCGGAAATATGTGCCATAGGAACATCAACAATATTTATTCAAGTAACTAAACAGAAAAAAAAAAAAAAAGTTACCTCCATATTTGGCGCGGATTGAGATTCCAACTGTGGACCATGTGCCTTTGCTGTCTCATTGCGCTGCCCAGATTGAGACTCCTTTCTCTGAGATCCACCTCCAGTTGGTAGAACATTTGCTCTTTTTATATCCTTGTTTTGCCCGAATTCGGATTCTTTTCTCTGAGATACCTTTGCATCAATATAGTAGTACGTAGTAAGTAATTTTCATGCAGATTATATTCCGGAACCAAACTGGAATCCATTGGTGATGACTCGTGTGAAAACACAAATAAAATTATTTTCCCACGACAAACAATCCAAGCAACTAACCTTTGTACTGAATATTATATGAGATTTTGGCCAGCCGATGATAGCGCCAGCCGCTTCTCCCAGATTATCACAACTCGTATCGGCTATGGGTAAACTGAGTTTCTCCTCTAACACTTCATTAACCTGCACTAAATTGCAAACAATCTTCTGCTCGTTCTCCCCACCAACCTGAATAGTTTCCTCAATTTCCTTTGCGATGAAAGCTACACCTCTAGCAACAATTTTTTCCCTTTCTTCAGAATAAAGGTTGCATGGTATACCCTGCAGATACACATGGCATATGAATAACATATAAAGAAAACACCAAAACAAGAAAGATATAAATGACTAGAAAAGGAAACATATAATAACTCTTCCTAATATGGCACTCTCAAATCCCTGATCTGGTACAAAAGATCTTCCTGTTTTCTTTATTTGTGTACGTTTCCCAGTCAAAGATTTTCCTGCTGGTATTGTCCTCTCAAGATGTGGATTTAAACGCTTCCCAGTATTACGTCGATTGGAATGGTTGGTCTGATCCGGACATCCTTGTGCAGTATTATCCTGAAGTGTTGAAGGTGAACATTGTTACCAAATCTATTTTCTTAAACACTGTCTGATGAGTGAAGATACTCTTACCGTTGTTCCAGAATCATCCGGTATATTAACCACATCCCTCAGCCAAGTAACTACTTGAGTCAGTATATTAACCAGTAATCCTGTCTGCACAGGTGTTAACATTTCCCCTACTTCTTGATCCCGAAATGGTTTTTGCTTTGATCTAGTAATTATGAAAAACATGTATAGGTAAAAGTACAAAACCCAGTGGGGACCGCACTATATATGAGACACAACTAGAACGGAAAATGAACCCGAAAATCAATTGAGCAGCCAGGGTTGACAATGCCAGATATATAGTGCGGTGTATAATAAGACACTGACTGGCAAAACAAGAAACAAGAATAAAAAGTAAACCTAGGTTGACAGCAATCCATGATTAAACAAGTGAAACAACTCTTGAAAATTATATTGTATCAACAAAACAAAGCTTCTATGGAAATATATAATGAAGAATGGAGTCTAAAGATTTCTAGTGTAATATGGGAAATCTTGAAGCAGAGACGCAAATGTGTCTTTGGTGGTATGAAGCCTAATCTACCAAAAATTTCTTTGCAAAAAAAAAATAAATAAAGTACCATCATTTGTATTGGAAACCTAGATAGTAACATCACTTGTATTCAATCGTAAACGGGTTGCAGAAATAATACCATATGCCCTATTTCCATTGGTCCTGCCTTCCTAGACACTCTACAAAAACCATTGATGCATATAACTTAACCCTAGAATATCATTTTGATACACCAACCTTTATTGAAAACAGCCTATGATTATCAGAATATTAATTAAGGGCAACAGCTTGCATAATACAAAAAGAGACAAAACATGACTGATATTAATCGGGAACGGGTTGAAGAAATAATACCAGTATAAGAACCAGCCAGAGAAAAGAGAGATGAGTAGGAGTAAACTTATGGTTTAAGAAAAAGATAAGTCTAGTTTTTATAACCGAATGAA
>JAJJMA010305109.1:0-18531 GCA_023529015.1 Papaver nudicaule | reverse complement strand
TTGATGGACATCTTGCTTTACTAGACAGAGAAGACCATTCGATCAACTTGTGGATTCACAAGGACAAGAAGCAGCAGGGGAATGGTGATAGCTGGACAAGGGAGATAGTCCCGATGCCTTATTCTTCGGATGTGAAATCCTATTTAGCTTTTGAAGCTATCAGTGGTACAGATCTCATAGTTCTCAAACCCTTTCCTCGGAGGTACAAATCTCAGCAGGTCGAGCTTGAATGCCTTCATTATTATGATCGTACAAACAAAGTATACTACGAGAAACAAGTTGACATCATCACCAAGCCTTGTTCGGATGATCATATTTCTCCCGACCTTGGGTACGATATCACAACTTTCACAGAGTCTCTTTTGCATGTTCAGACTTCAGACTAGTCACAATGTGGTATGATTTCGTAACGAAACATTGTGTTATTAGGGTTTCTTTTCTTTTTCGTAACGAAATATGGTTTTTCTTTTTCCTGCTCATTTTCTTTCATATCATTCTTGTTCAAAGGATGCAACATTCGTTATTTTGGCTTCCTTCTGCTGTTCCTGTTAGAAACCACGTTGACTAGCTAGAAAGAATTTTCTTAATCATTCATAGAGATTTTATTAAACTTTCTTGGTTCATTTAAATTTATGTTTGCCTATAATCAAAGGAAACCATTTGACGTTCAGCAGTTTGGGAGCGCAGCCCAACATAAATGGAATGGACTTGACCCGATCCACATCCTATTCTTCTTCTTACTCACGTATAGACCATAAGAGCCACTTACGCCTCTCACTCTCTTCCAGCTCCCGGGACCCAAAATGCGCAGATATCAAAATATATACGGTACGGTGGGCAATAAAGTTTTCGATGCGACCAAATTTATGTTGGGTTACAGCAGTAACTTGTTCTTTGGATTACGTAGAAATAAAGATAAAGATGCAACACACAACGAAGAATAAACAAAGCAAGAACACATGGATTTAACGTGGTTCGGCGTCCCTACTCCACAAACAGCAACGATCAACTCTTATTGATAGAACCTATTACAAGAGACACCAACACCTAACTCTCTCTGTAATCACTAGAAGGTCTATCACCCCGTTGTCTTTAACAGGCTTAACATGGATGCCAATACATAGGCTTACATAACTTGAAACAAAGGTACATAGGCGGTGGGACTTACCAAGAATATCGCATCCTTGGTTTCCCAAGTTACACCACCGTGTACAACTCAAACTCCTAGCTATACTAGGAAACTTGCCAGACGAGGATGCCAGCCAATACTAACCCTATAATACTCTAGAAACTTCGACAACTCTAACAGTTCTCCACCTTGTCGATGTTTCTCCCAACAGAGCTATTCCCGCAACAAATTAACCATAGCTTCAAAATGCCCTTAGGCCTTAATAACGAACATTATTGATCAAGCTGAGACACTTCTCAAACTTGATCTTTGGAACAACCTTCGTCAACATGTCTGCAGGATTGTCTTCAGTATCATCAATCTTCAACAGACTAACTTCTCCATCATCAATCACTTCTCTGACTTTATGATAACGGACTTTAATATGATTGGTACGAGCATGATAGACTTGATTCTTCGCTAGATGGATTGCACTCTGACTGTCACAGTTTATGGCCACACTCCCTTGTGATATCCCGAAGTCTATCACTAAACCACGAAGCCATAATGCATCCTTAACAGCCATTGTCACTGCAATGTACTGTGCCTCTGTAGTAGACAAAGCCACTGCTGACTGTAACATAGACCTCTAACTGATAGGCCCTCCACATAGTATAAAACAATACCCAGTAGTTAAATGACACTTATCACTATCACCAGCATAATCTGAATCAACAAAACCACAAAGCTTTAAGCTATGCATCTTCTCAAACACTAAACCAACATCGAGAGTACCTTGAAGATATTTCAAAATTCCCTTAACTGCAAACCAGTGTGCTCTCCCAGGATTGGCCATATACCTACTCACTAAACCCACTGCCTGAGCTATATCAGGTCGTGTACATACCATATCATGCATCAAAGAACCAACTGCCTCCGCATAAGGGATATTTGCCATGAACTTGCTCTCTTCGATAGTTGTAGGACATAACAAGTTAGATAACTTGACTGTAGGTGGTAATGGCAAACTTACGGCCTTAGAGTTTTGCATATCAAAACGATGAACAACCTTCTCAAGATAGGCTTTCTGTGTAAGACATAGTTTATTCTTCTTCCTATTTCAACAGATTTCCATCCCCAATATCTTCTTAGCTGACCCAAGGTCCTTCATCTCAAACTCTGAACTCAACTGTTTTTTCAACACTTTAATTTTTGACTTGCTATTTGCAGCTATAAGCATGTCATCCACATAGAGTAAGAGATACACAAAAGTTCCACTCTGAAACTTCTTAAAATACACACACTGATCATGTTCACTACGTGTGTATTCTTGTTGCATCATAAACATGTCAAACTTATTATACCATTGTTGTGGTGATTGCTTCAAACCATACAATGACTTCAGAAGTCGGCATACATAATCTTCCTTACCAGCAACTTCATAACCAACGGGCTGAGACATATATATGTCTTCCTCCAAATTACCATGCAAGAAGGCAGTCTTGACATCAAATTGCTCGAGCTCTAAATCAAACTACGCCACAACTGCTAACATGATCCTGATGGAGGTGTGCTTAACAACCGAAGAGAAAACTTCATTATAATCCACACCTTCACTTTGTGCATATCCCTTAGATACTAACCATGCTTTGTATCGTACATCATCGACAATACCCTTTGTATTTGGAACATCATCTTTCACAGTATATACCCACTTGCACCCAATCTTCTTACGGCCCTTAGGCAACTCCACCAGCTCCCAGGTGTTATTCTTATAAAGAGACTACATATCTTCATCCATGGTTATCCTCCATTTACTTGTATGAGCATTGCTCATGGCCCCCTTGAAAGTAAATGGCTCATACTAAAAAAAAAGACAGTGCGTGAGAGACACCATCTTCATAGCCATAACGTTTGGGTGCTTTGATAATATGTTTCTCCCTCAGAGAAACTAAAGATGGCCGACTCTGAATTTGTCTGGCAGACGTGTCTGACAAACTCTGAACTTGTTGCTAACTGATTCCTCATTAGGAATCTCCACCTGAACTTCATCTTCTACTTGAGTTTCCTCCTGTTCTACTCCCTCAGACTCAATAGTAGATGAACTAAGAACTCCTTGTTCTCTTTGCATAAAATCTTCTTCAACTCTATTGTCATTCTCAACTTCAATTTGAGAATCCCAACCTGTGAACTCCTTTGAATCAAGCGTATCTCTCTTATTGAAGGACACATCTCGACTAATAATGAACTTGTTCAGTTCTGGACACCATAGTAGATATCCTTTAACACCCTATGGATATCCTAAGAAAATTGCTTTCTTAGCTCTAACACCCAATTTATATTCTCTTACGTGAAAATAAGATGGACAACCAAACACTCTCAGAGAGTAATTGACAGGATTACCAGTCCATACCTCAAAAGGTGTCTTGTACTGAATAGCTGTTGAAGGTGATCTGTTTACTAGATAGCACGTCGTCGTAACTGCTTAAGCCCACCAAGCTTTGTTCAAACCTGCATTTGACAACATGCACCGTGCTCTCTCAAGTAATGTGTAATTCATTCGCCCAGCTACTTCATTCTGTTGTGGTGTACCTTTAACTGTGAAGTGCCTAACGATACCTTGTTCTTCACAAAACTCTTTTAATGGATCTTCGGTGTAATCCCCTCTATTATCAGAACGTATCTTCTTAACCACACGACCAATTTGTTTCTCTACCATGGTCTTCCACTTCTTAAACAACTCAGTGGCTTCATTCTTATGCTTCATGGTGTAAAGCCAAACTCTCCGAGAGAAGTCATCTATAAAGGTCACAAACCACATGTTCCCTCCCTTAGAAACTGTACGAGAAGGACCCCAAACATCCGAATGGATGTAATCTAACATACCATGTATATGATGTACAGAGGTACCAAACAATGCTCACAAAAGTCAAGCTTCCAAATCTTCTCACTGGCTAGCAAGCCTTTACTACTCAACACTAACATGCCTTTCTCACTCATATACCCAAGTCGCATATGCCATAACCGTGTTGACTTCAATTGTTTCTCATCCACAAATTCAGAAACCATAGCTCCACCAGAAACTATATCTCCTTGAAGGAAATACAGATTCTCATGCCTTGCACCAGTCATCCTCAAACTACCATCATGGTATACCTTTAGGAAAACATACTCGGCAACATACTTGTATCCAAGAGATTCAAGTACACCCAACGAAATCAAATTCCTCCTTAAATTATGCACATGTCTAGCCTCTGACAGTGTAGTAGCAACACCATTCGAAAGAACCCGGATAGTACCAGCATTCACCTCTGAAAAGCGGGGATACCGAGATATACCACCAACTTTTAGTTTTCGTGAACCTGGTTGATTTACGTTGTTTGAACGATCTCACAAATCAATATTCAAACAACAACCTGAGTATAGTTCAGAAAACCGAACCCTAACAAGAACGTAGTTCTCGTAGATCTCATTAGAGATGGATTCACTCAAAGGTTATGAATCAACAAACTTGCAATTACTTCAATTATATAGATCAAAGATAATATAATGCGGAAGGGAAAAGTAATGCAAGACACCAGAATTTTGTTAACGAGGAAACTGCAAACCTAGCAGAAAAACCCCGGGACCTCGTCCAAATGTGAACATCCTTAGTATGAACGGTATACAGACGGTAGCCTACTCTCAGACTTCGGACTGGACTGTATCGAGAGTGAATTCACCCTACAAGCAACTCAACTACCAATGTGCACCTACGTCTCTTGGCTCCCACAGAAACCTACGTACTTGATTCCCCTAGCTGACGTCCTTTACAGGCCTAGGAGTTGCTCCACGTTCCCTTCGTGAAGACTAGCGCTACCCTGCCTCTAACAGGACGCCTAAAAGTATCCAAGTGATTAAACGAGAATACAATTATGATTTCCTTTAGACTTAAAGTCAAGGTTAATGGAAATCGATATGTTGAATAAGGCTTATTGATCTAGCCTAAACAACTTTACCTCCAAACGCGAGACGAACTTAGTATGAAACCTTGTTCGTGAATATGCGTTGGTAACTTCTAGGGTTTACGATTCAAGATCTACCGTACGAAGTTTCTATCAAATCTTGGTCGTGATAAGATTGAAAGTATTCAATCGACCCAAGATACAAGATGGAATTTTACTTCCGACTTTTGCTTCACGATCCTCAAGTGAATTCTTTCAATAGTCGTAGTCCTAAAAGGACTTCGAGATGACGACCAACCTTTATGCAAGGATACACAGATGTGTAGAGGATTGAAATTGTATCTTGCATAAGGTAATGTATTTATAGTGATCACCAAGGGAGGCTTTGTTTAAAGTTTAAGCAACCTTGAGTAGGGCTCAAGCAAGTTCCGGAACTAAGAAAGTCCATAGCTTGATTACCCATTCTCAATCTTCTATTAACTTTGGGCTAGGCCAAAAGTTAGAGAAGACTCAATCTTGATTGAAGGTTTGCGACTTCTGGTCCAAATCATGTTTGAACATTGCTTGGATTAAGTAGTTGAATTCCATGGGCCAAGTAATGACAAGTCCGAGAACTAATCATGCCTAGACCGAAAACTTCAAGATATGGAAGTTGGAAGTTTTCGCATGGCTTTTATGTACGGATGCATAGAGCAGTCAGTAGAGTTCAGGAGAATTCAGAAGAATTCTTGAACTTGTATGTACGCGTTCATACAGACTTCGCTCGTTCTCTGAAATGACAAAAAAAACACATGTATGTGTTCATGAACGCGTTCACCGTTGGGGTCATTTCAAGAGACAATTCAACATACTCTACCTATACATATTATCACAAGTGTGAAAAATGCAAAGGCGAAAATCCTAGAATACCTTCGGATCATATAAAAAACATCATAGACTATTGGTATGATAAAAATGGTAAATACGATACGGAAAGGAAAACCTTTATAACCTTTAGCGAGGACGTTATGATTTATCAAGTAGTAAGCTCCGGTCTTCATCTTCATCAGTCTTCGTCTCGATTATCTAAAACTATCCTAGTCCGAGGTTATAGAGTAAACTTATCAAGGATTGTGTTTTTGTCTCATTAACTTGACAACTGACTTGAGATAGCAATATCAGTGGGTTCAACCGAGCAATGCTCTAACAATTTCCCCCTTTATCAATTTTAGTGACAAAAACCAATATTACATATGGATTCAAAAAGTAAAATCTTTTAGCCCTAACCATAATTTACTCTTCTTGTAATCTTCAGCGTCTTCAGATAAGAGTGTTCCTGCAAACGAAGATTCAAGGTAGAGTTAACAAACTCAAAGTCACCTCACATCTTGGTTTCTAGAAGGACATAGTCCAACAAGAGTTTGTTATGCAATTGAGTAGTATGTAAAACTTGTAAGCATATTGCATCGATGCTTCAAGATACTACACAATTTGATATGTTCTCCCCCTTACTCAATACACTAACTTTTGCATTGACATGACAAGCACATCGATTTTACTCCCCCTATGACAATGCCGTAGACAATTTTCGAAGTAGATAGAAAGATTTTACTCCCCCTTACTACAAGATTTTTCCCCCTTTTTGTCATAAAAAATAGACAAAGAAAAAGAAATATAGGAATCCTCATAAAATCGCAATAATCAATGTAGACAAAGGTAAACATACCTGAAACGATAGATAAAAAGATGCAATTCTCTCGTAGATTCCACAGCTGCACTCCCCAAAAACATATTACCATGGAGCACAAGTTCAAAATAACTCTCCCCCATAATGTGTCATTCCATAAGGAACAACGCGACGACCTTCCCAAGCAAGGTTTTAGAATAAATTCTTGGGTACAATTTTCACAAGTGAAATTGTAGATATGTTTTTCTTTCCTAGACAGTTACGGTCAAATAGGAATTCAAGGTTTAATCTTCCTACTTTCTCAGAGAGTTTCGGTCAACCATCGCCTTTAGAGAAAACATTAGGTTACCCCTTCCTAGTGGTTGTAAGACTAAGAATTAAAGGTACAAAGCGGAGTTCAACATTGTAGTCTACGAGGTACCTTATTATCAAAAATCGTCTCCCCTTAGCCATAAGAGTCAGAAGCATGGATTTAGATAATCTTTCATGAACTGCTTTACCGGAACGGGTGGTATGGCTGAAAAAGCAAGTTCATGGTTTATGCAATACATTAATAAAGATAATCAATTAAGATCAAGCATTGCAATCATCAATTAAGATTTTAATTTAATAACCTCAATTAATTGATGAAAAAGAGTTAATGCATTCAAACAAATCACTCATAAAGGATATAGTCCAGATGACTTAGGCAATAATGCCTCTTATTCTAAACAAGGAGGTTTTCTCATCTAGATAATGCAAAGAAAAAAAAATTATTCTTCAGTTACCTCCTTCTCTGGTTCTTCATAGGTAGTCCAGTCTTGTTCAATGGCAGCTACTCTTGAGGTGAGGTCAGTGATGAGTTTGGCAAGCTTTTCGAGCTCCTTGCTTAAACTTTGAACGTGTTCAAGAACAACGTCAAGTTTCATATCAGATGTCTTTCTCTGTTCTTCAGAAACACATGGAGTTGACCATTGAGCATACAATTCTTGAGTCATACTAGATTCACTGTCTGAAGATTCAATTCGAATCTTTTTATAGGAAGGAAGAACAATAGTCCATGTATTGTCATTCATCTTGCAAATTCAGTTCAATGAAGAGAAGAATTCCTTCTTTTAGACTGATTGAATAACCCTTCCTACTCTTCCCTTTATAAGGTTCAGACACAGAGTTTAGGATTTTAAAGGGACAGGCTTTCGTTTATGAGAAGTCGTGAACGTCCTTTAAACAGCCGTTTAGTTGAGATAAAGACAGTTTAAGCTCAGTGTAACCATAATGGTTCATAAAACAATTTTTTACCCCAAATAATAAGTTTAAAAATGTTAACAATATGATTTATAAGAGCATATATTCCTTTTGGCTTGCTTATAAGGATTCCCATGGATCCTGTCCTCGACTCTTGTCTTAGGAGCCAGAGGCAGGGAGAATTTTATAAGTAGCACAAAAAATGTTGACACCTACATCGAGTCATTACATTTTGGACTCTAAATTGTGATGTGTTAGCACCATTTGATTTCAAAAATTTAGCTTCGGCTCACTGCATATCAGCAGGCGTAAGATAAGTGCTATAAGACAATTATCATGACAACATTGGTGATCATAAACCATAAGGACAAAGGATCACATAATCCTTTGAGCGTGGACACATATTGCTCAAAAAATATAAGAGATGATAGATTATTGTCTTATTTAGGTAGTAGGTAAATGTTTGTTTATTTATGATCTTAAAGACTTTTTAAAACAGAATCCTATTCTATACCTTTTCTCGCTACAAGGATTATCAATAGCGAGAGTACTATCTCTATTGAGAAGGGGACAACAGAGTCCAGTCTATAGGACTTCGTGAACTTCTCTTCTTTCTTTTAGATGAGATCCACGAGCTGTTAGAAGACGACATACCTGGATGATCAGTCTTTTGAATCATGTCTGATAACTTCGTCTCCATGAAGTGAATAATATTTCTGCAATTTGAAAGAGACTTGTTATTATTTTTCCGAAGATCAGAATTAATAGGCTTATTATCTTCAATGACCTATTTGACATGCCTTTTCTCAACCCATTTCTTTACAGTTTTAGGGGAAGCTGGCTTTTTAACAGGAGCAATAATTGTAGGTCGAGATCCAAGATCACGAGGAGGTCTCATATGAGACAACTTCTTTGGAGAAGTTCTACAATTATTCACTTTTTCACTCTTAGAGAAAGCTTCTTTTGAAGTAGACAGACATTCTAATTTGTTCCTGAGTGCAAGGTTATCTTCTTTCAACCGTTGGGTTTCAATGTTACGTAGATACATTATGCTAGAAAGAGAGTGTCTTTCAAAGTTCTGAATACGAGACTCAAGGTTTGACAATTCAAGCATGAAATGTTTCCTGTCTGCTTTTATGCTCAATCCGTTGTTTTTCAAGATCTTTTTGAAGCAAAGTGATTTTTTCTGTCAAAAGACAGATTTGCTTATCTTGATGGATATCATCATGTTGAGCACTTAATGATAAGCAAGATGAATGCATACAGAGATCCTTATGCAAAGGTTAGACCCCCAAGCGTTCCCCTTCTGGACAGTCTAGGTTTGCATTGAAGGCTTTCAGTTTATCACAGTAGTCTTTGTTAGGGCAATCATGAGAGATATGTCCATAACCTAGACATTTGAAGCACTGTGGTAAATCCTCTGTATTTTCCCAATTCTGTTTTTTGTTCGATGAAGAAAAGGTTCGTGGGTTCCTTTTCTTTTTCAACAATTGAGAGACAAGAGAGAGTAGCTTCCGTTCCTCATCATTCAAATCAGAATCAGGATTGTTATCAAGACATGTTTCAGGGGTCTGAGTCTTTAGGGATATGACTTTACTTTGATGCTCGTAATCAAAGATTTTTAGTTTAGAAACCAAATCACCTCTTGATATGTCATATCCATGTTTTTCTTGGATGGCATGTTTTTTTGAATCATATCTGGAAGGCAGGGACCTTAGAATTTTTTCGTACAATATCTCTTTCTTCGATGGTTTTCCCTAGTGATAGAGAGGCGTTCACGATTTCAGAGAGCTTGTGTTCAAATTCTGTAAAGGTATCTTCATCAGACATTCGGAGATTTTCCCAGTCAGATATGAGATTTTGAAGTCTTGCTTCTTTTTCCGCAGTATTACCTTCGTATATTGTTTTCAAAATATCCCAAGCATCTTTGGCAAATTCACATGTTTCCACATGATGATGCAGATCTGGAGTTATGGCGTGAATGATGGTGTTAAGCGCATCAGTTTCAAGTTTAGCTTTGGCTCTGTCGTTTTCGTCATACTCGCTTGGCTTCTTATTGCGAGTGACAACAACATCATCTTCTCCTATAGTGAGAGTATGTGGTGTATATCCATCAATCACGTAGACCCAACTGTCAAAGTCTCGAGATTGTAGAAACAACCGCATATCAGATTTCCACCATATATAATTTGTGCCATCAAAGACTGGTGGAACATGTACATTCGCAGAATGTGTGTTCATAGTTCACGAAAGCGTCAAACACAGACAGTTACGTCCTTTACAAGGTGTTTGCCGGCTCTGATACCAACTGAAAAAGCGGGGATACCGAGATATACCACCAACTTTTAGTTTTCGTGCACCTGGTTGATTTACGGTTGTTTGAACGATCTCACAAATCAATATTCAAACAACAACCTGAGTATAGTTCAGATAACCGAACCCTAACAAGAACGTAGTTCTCGTAGATCTCAATAGAGATGAATTCACTCAAAGTTTATGAATCAACAAACTTAAAATTACTTCAATTATATAGATCATAGACAATATAATGCGAAATGGAAAAGTAATGCAATACACCAAAATTTTGTTAACGAGGAAAATGCAAACCTAGCAGAAAAAACCCCGGGACCTCGTCCTGATGTGAACACCCTTAGTATGAACGGTATACAGACGCTGCCCTACTCTCATACTTCGGACTGGACTGTATCGAGACTGAATTCACCCTACAAGAAACTCAGCTACCAATGTGCTCCTACATCTCTTGGCTCCCGCAGAAACCTACGTACTTGATTCCCCTAGCTGACGTCCTTTACAGGCCTAGGAGTTGTTCCACTTCCCTTCGTGAAGACTAGCGCTACCCTGCCTCTAACAGGACGCCTAAAAGTATCCAAGTGATTAAACGAGAATACGATTGTGATTTCCTTTAGACTTAAAGTCAAGGTTAATGGAAATCGATATGTTGAATAGGGTTTATTGATCTAACCTAAACAACTTTACCTCCAAACGGGAGACGATCTTAGTATGAAACCTAGTTCGTGAATATGCGTTGGGAACTTCTAGGGTTTACGATTCAAGATCTACCGTTTGAAGTTTCTATCAAATCATGGTCGTGATAAGATTGAAAGTATTCAATCGACCCCAGATACAAGATGGAATTTTACTTCCGACTTGTGCTTCACGATCCTCAAGTGAAGTATTTCAATAGTTGTAGTCCTAAAAGGACTTCGAGATTACGACCAACCTTTATGCAAGGATACACAGATGTGTAGAGGATCGAAATTGTATCTTGCAGAAGGTCATCTATTTATAGTGATCACCAAGGGAGGCTTTGCTTAAAGTTTAAGCAACCTTGAGTAAGGCTCAAGCAAGTTCCGGAACTAAGAAAGTCCATAGCTGATTACCCATTCTCAATCTTCTATTATCTTTGGACTAGGCCAAAAGTTAGAGAAAACTCAATCTTGATTGAAGGTTTGAGACTTCTGGTCCAAATCATGTTTGAACATTGCTTGGATTAAGTAGTTGAATTCCATGGGCCAAGTAATGACAAGTCCGAGAACTAATCATGCCTAGACCGAAAACTTCAAGATATGGAAGTTGGAAGTTTTCGCATGGCTTATATGTACGCATTCATAGAGCAGTCAGTAGAGTTCAGGAGAATTCAGGAGAATTCTTGAACTTGTATGCACGCGTTCATGAAAGCGTTCATACAAACTTTGCTCGTTCTCTGAAATGCCAAAAGCAACACATGTACGCATTCATGAACGCGTTCACCGTTGGGGTCATTTCAAGAGACAATTCAATATACTCTACCTATACATATTATCACAACTGTGACAAATGCAAAGGCGAAAATCCTAGAATACCTTCGGATCATATAAACAACATCACAGACTATTGGTATAATAGAAATGGTAAGTATGATACGGAAAGGAAGACCTTTCTAACCTTTAGCGAAGACGTTATGATTTATCAAGTATTAAGATCCGGTTTTTGTCTTCATCAGTCTTCGTCTCGATTATCTAAAATTATCCCAGTCCGAGGTTGTAGAGTAAACTTATCAAGGATTGTGTTTTTGTCTCATAAACTTGACAAATGACTTGAGATATCAATATCAATGAGTTCAACCGAGCAATGCTCTAGCAACCTCTTTGTAAGTGGTGAAACATTCCCTTGTGGAACACATGTGATACGAAGCTCCATAATCAAGCATCCAACCATCATTGAGATAACTCTTTGATGTAACAGCTAGCACCTCCTGATCAAAGCCACACATTGTATCATCCAAACTATCACTTCCTTCTGCCACCGAAGAAATAACCTTAACTGAATCAGATTTCTTATACTTACCATCCTTAGCCTTTAGCCTAGGACAATCATCCTTAAAGTGATCAGACTTATGAAAATAATAACACCCATCACTGCCTTTCTTCTTTGTCTGGTTCTTAGACTTATACTTCTTGTTATCATTCTTCCCCTCTCAACAAACAGACCTTCAGTTTGAATTTCATCATCACATACTTGTTTCCTTAAAGCTTTTGCTTGTAAAGCAGAAACAACATCATCGAAAACTAATTTATTGTCACCTTCAGTTTTCCCATTCAACAAGTAATCAACAAAGGTCTCATACGATTGAGGTAGTGAACATAACAACATCATTAACTTATCCGTATCAGAAAACTTGACACTGATATCAGCCAAATCCGAAATAATCTTATTAAACTCATTAATATGATCAACCAACAACTTACCCGAAGCTATCCTAAAGGCATAAAGTCTGCGCTTCAAGTAAAGTTCTGAAGTGAAGTCCTTCTTCAAGTAGAGCTTCTCCAATTTTTCCCAAAACGTCTTTGCCAAACTCTCACCAGCAAAGTTGTGAGTAATCTCCCTCGACAAACAAACCCGAATAGTTGAAAATGCCTCCAAATCAAGTTCAAGCCATTCTTATCCGTCCAATCCTTTGGCAACGTAACTGGCTTGTCCTTGAGAGCCTTCACCTGCTTCATGCTAATAAGAATATCCTTAACATCCGTTTGCCACGATGTAAAATTATTCTTCCCATTGAACTTGATAATATCAAATCTATGCACCTTCGAAAAACCTCCACCAGATGTAGAGCCAGGCATCTTTACTTCCAACAATAATCATCTCCACGCTCACTGCACCACTTGTTGGGATTACAGCAGTAATCACACCAAGAACTTGTCCTTTGGATTACGTAGAACTAAAGATAAAGATGTAACACACAACGAAGAATAAACAAAGCAAGAACACAGGGATTTAACTTGGTTCGGCGTACCTACTCCACAAACAGCAACGATCAACTCTTATTGATAGAACCTATTTCAAGAGACACCAACACCTAACTCTCTCTGTAATCACCAGAAGGTCTATCACCACGTTGTCTTTAACAGGCTTAAAATGGATACCTATATATAGGCTTACATAACTTGAATACCAAGGTACATAGGCGGTGGGACTTACCAAGAATATCGCATCCTTGGTTTCCTAAGTTACACCACCGTGTACAACTCAAACTCCTAGCTATACTAGGAAACTTGCCAGACGAGGCTGGCAGACGAGGATGACAGACGAGGCTGGCAGACAATACTAAGCCTAGAATACTCTAGAAACTTCAACAACTCTAACAATTTCTAATTTCTTTTCATCTATTCTCTCTTTCCTTCTCCGAAAAAAATTTCTTTTAGAGTTGTCGTCATTATCTTGCTTTATTGAAGCCAAATGACCCATGATCAACTGCAGCCAAGAATCAACTACAACTCAAATTATAGAGTACAGAAGATGGCCATAAAAGTCAAACAAAAAAAATAAATGATAAGGGGTTTACTCTTTACTGAATAACCAACCCTCCAAACTTGGGCTTATTAGGCTTAGTCTTATGACATCCAATCTAGCATACTAGATTGGACATCCACGTCAGAAGTATAGTAGTTGGAATTGTACGAAATGACTCTCTTTGGGTTTGTATTTGCACAAACTACTCCTTCGGATTTTGGAGCCGAAGAAAGTACTACAGGCTTGCCATTTTGGACGAGCCGGGTGGAATCTAATTAACGAATTCCAAACGTGTCCCAAAATTATCGTCGCACAAGGGGTATAATGGACTATTCAACGGATAATTAGAGTGGTTTTTCTACTTGGTTCTTGGAAGCAGAACTGTGTGCAAACATAGTGGAGAAGATTTCCATGATATTTCCTGCTTAGCTTCCTGATACACTCTCCATTCACAACAAATCTACCTTCTTTTCTTTATAACCTTTTGATCAGGTATCTCTGTTTGTTTGAGTTTGTTCTTATGTTGTTAAATCCAAATTAGGTTCCATTTATAAATCACACATTACGACGTTATTGGGGGTTAATAAGCTATTTCCTTGTGTAAAAATCAAATACCCTAAAACTTTTAATTCTCAAGAACTAGTTACTAGTAAAAATTTGTCTGGATATTGTACGTATAGACTCAAATGCATAACCCTTAACTACAAATCCAACTAAATTTGATACGCATCAAGTGGTAAATTTTAGGTTTTACTGATTCTCCATCATACATCTGTTTTTTTTTTCATGCACGATGAATGTTCGATGAAATGAGGAGTATAGTTTCTTCTATTTGTATAGGATTTTTTGGTGGAAGGTTTGTGGTTATCATAAAACCCCTTCACGGAGACGGAGATACAAACCTGATTCAGAACATCCACTTCAATCTCAGATGTGTTGCTGATTAGATGAGTGTACCTTGCTAAATCATAACACTACCGCTGTTAGCTACTTCCGAATCCATTCAAGGTTCCAGGTATTCTTCTCTAACTAAACCCTAAATCGGTCAATTTTGTTTTCCTATCATTTGTGTAATGAATTTGTCAAAGTGATGCAATTACAAAGTAGATATAAACTGATAATCACTGCTATAGGGGGTTCATTCTTCTCTATCAGAACCATAAGTCTACCACAACCATAAGCCAATAATATGTCAATCCATTTTAAGTTCCTTAACATTTGGTTTATGATCAACTGATCACAGTGCAGATGAATGATTGCTGTATATATGGGATTTGCTTAGTGTAAGCTTTTATACATGTTCATACTTTGGTTAACATTGATTTGAGCACATGGTTGAGGATGTATCTTGTTTAGTTTAAATAATGATAATTAGAGAGCTCAAAAATCTAATATCTCAATCTTTGTTTATAAAATCCATATGGTCGCTCAAATCCTGAATGTGGATGTTTGTTTTAGCAAACCATGTCTCTTGCTAAGGTGGGAGATGCAAAACCTCCGGCCAACGAGCCTGATTCTGCATTCAACGGCAAAGAGACTGGAAATTATGTCGATGACAAGGAGTCTCTACAAACAGATTCATCCGCATTTTCTTCGTTGCAAACTGCACCGTAGTATGTTTGTTTCCTTATACATTATATAACTCTAATATTCTCTTCTACATATATAGACCGATTTAATGAGTTTCATGTGTTTAGCTCGTTTTTGCACCCGCAAGAGTATCGTGATAACTACCTCACCGTAACAAATCACTCGAATCCGGAAATAATGTCTGTGATCAGGGGTCGTTTGAGCAACAAAGCTTTGGAAGTACTAGCTTCGACTGCGGTTGGGCATTTTCTCGAAATCCCTGGTACCCAATACAGTGGCGCGATTGTGCACTTTCTACTCTCGCGAGAAATAGTACAACAAGAGGATGGTGATCCATTCTGTATGAACTTTGGGATCGGAGGCCATATCATGACGTTTGGAATGAATGAATTCGCATTGGCCACCGGACTTAGTTTCAAAATGACAACGGCCATAGTAGAAGATGTGGACCCATTGCCAAAGTGTATAGCGGATTCTCCAATCGTGAACACCCATTTCCCTGGGAAAAAAAATGTAGATGTCGGAGAAGCCCTAACGCGCTTAAAAACAGGAGACTTGTCAACCTGCACCGACGAAGAAAATGCTAAATTGGCACTACTCATTATTGTGCACGTTTTACTTATGGGAAGGCAGCATGGGGATCGATTAGACGCTAGATATTGCCATTTGGTTGACGACTTGGATGCGTTCAACAAATTCCCATGGGGTATTGTATCTCACAAAAGAACCATCCGCCACTCTAGAGCAGCTCTGTCAGCAGCTCTGTCTGTGAAGGATGTGAGGATAACAAAAAAAACTAAGGATGTCAACAACTGCAAGGTCCGAGAACAAGGTAGTAAACCAAAAGATGTGAAAGGGTTTCCAAAATACAGGGTGTACGGACTCACATACGCTTTGCAGGTAAGTATAAAATCTTGTTCCTGGGGGATTTATCCTTCTTGTAGATTGTATTATTGTGTGCTGTTTGTAGTTGAACAGTTGCATATTTAACTAATTGTTGTTGCAGGCTTGGGCATTGGCAAGCATTCCTGGAATGAAGGATTTGTGTGGACATGTTACGGTGACAAATGACACGGATAAATGGATCCCTATTATCCTTCGTGTATCGTGCGTCCGACGCCCGCGTTACGCTGACCTTGTATCCTTGGGACAAGGCCTAATAGTGGATTGTGGTAAGTACAAGCTGTATGCTGGGGACGTACTTAGGAGGCTAGGCTTAGTAAATGGTAAGGCGGGTGTGGTGGAGTATGAAAGTGAAAACTCCCGCGCGGAGATAAGGGAGTCTGGCACAAGCAAAGCATCAGATTCATGGATTACTAAGACCCAGTTGTCAAATTTAGTTTTTCTTCTCTGCCGTGTGCTGTCTCTAGAGCAGAACCTGCGAATTGGTGGCCAATCTACACAAGACGGTCTCGCTGCGGTGGAGGGAGCATTACCTCTGTTAGTAAAATACCGGGAGAATGCGAAAGCATTGCTGGAGACCAATACCAGGGAGAAAACTCCAGAACTTGACCGGGCGGCTTCTCCACTATTAGGCCCAGTGATCCGTCCTGCTCCAAATCAAAGCAGCGCAAATTTTGTCAGCGAAGTAAATACTACTGACGACAGAGTGACAGAGAACAGTACAAGGAAAAATTGTCCGGTTTTACATTTAGACTCGGCAACCGTAGGCCTTAATGATGCAACAAAAATTAATAGATACGAGAATGCAAGTGTTGATAAAAAAATGTGGGAGAAGAAAAGACCATGTGCTGCGGTGAAGTTTGAAAAATCAAGCAAACGCAAAACAGAAAATCATAAGATAACAACGCCTGCGAATGAAGTGAGATCAGCCTGTACGGAAAACAAGAACAAACGAAAGCTCCAAAATGACTATGCTGGGGAAAGTATAGAGGATCTAGGTATTCCCAATAGTGATAAAAGAAGACTAAACACTTTCATCTGGGCTAGGCAAGTAGCTGTCACTTATTCGTTGTATTTTACTTGTGAGTCTGTCTAATGACTGTCATACTGCGCAGTGAAGGGAATCATCCAGGGGAAGACCAGGACGCAAACGGTGAATTTCCTGCAGAGACTGGAGAGTGTGGACAACTAAAGTGGGACGACTATGTGAGGCTACTTGGAGGAAATGAAGGACCTCGTTCCGGCTGGTTAACAGAAGCGGTGAGTGTAATCTTTGGAAAAGCTGTTTATTTCGGGGCTATGGCCAGCTTATGCATTAGGGCCCTCTTGCAGATTGTCAATCGCGTATTGCACTCGATGCGCATAAATAAAAAACACGGGGAGAATACTAAATGGACCACCGTCAGTAGCTATTTCGCTGTAAGTTGGAGTTATGTATTCGATGAATTTTGGGTTAAAATGGAAATATAAATACAATTGTTGATGGCTTTATTTCTGTTGAGCGTGGTGATGAAAACAGCGCCATGCAAGAGATAAATCCACACATTGCAAGAGCAAAGAACTGGGTTGCATCTATTACACCAGAAAGCACATGGATGGGAAATATGGCCTGGATAGCAAACCATGGTCCAAGGTGGATGTGGTTTACGCTCCTGTTAACGTAAACCTTGTTCACTGGGTTGCAATTGCAATACACTTGAGAAAGCGAAAGGTCCTTATCTATGATTCTCTATACGATCATATTAACCGCCCGAGATCAACCAGAAGTTCTGGGACGAGGATTCCATTCGAGGTCAACGCAATCTGTGAGGCTCTGAGGATGACTTGTTGCAATGGGGAGTGGAAGGCCGAATACGCTGACTGGAATGAATATGTCCCTAAACAAAGCCCGGGGTGAGCTATTGGAGTACTCCGTTGGCACTATCTGTGCATCCCAAACAAGTGAGTTTTTAATCTAATGTGCTTCCCTTTAATTTGTTCAGATCTGGTAGTTGCGGAGTTTATGCACTATGCTTCATTCTCTGTTTGATCAAGGGAGTATCTCTGGACCGAATCAAGGATGAGGAAAGTATCAAAGCCTATCGTAGGAGATTCGTGGTGGAGTTGTATTTAAATAAAAGTTTGGAGGTAAACATAAGCAGATCGAGGAAAATAAAACATCTATGTATATATATGCAGTGACAGTTGATTAACGATCTCTATTTCTTCTGTGTAGCATACTCTCTAATCCAATGAAAACAAGTGTAATCGCGGAGATTTTGGGGACGTTAAGCTTTCAATTTTGTTGGAGTTTAAGCTCAACA
>JAJJMA010305097.1:0-10169 GCA_023529015.1 Papaver nudicaule | reverse complement strand
CTCCTGAAGCTGCTACTACAGGTGCCCGCTCGACTGTTATCCACATCCGAGATGACGAAGCACCTTCTCTCCCAGAAGAATCTCGCCAAAGAAAAGGATAACCATCCCGCTACGTCACTCAGACGACTTGGAAAAGATACTACGAAATCGAGAAAGAGAGGTGGCGCTACCTATCCACCAACACCGGCCACCGTACCCGCACGAAGTACAGAGGATTGCCCTCCCCAAAGGATATGTCTCGCCCATGTTCTCCTTGTATGACGGAACTGGGAATGCACGTGAACACATCTCGCGATTTCTGGAGTCCCTAGGAGAACATAAGTACAACCATGTCTTAAGACTCAAAGAATTCTCGAAGTCTCTCACTGGAAGAGCCTATACCTGGTACAATAATCTTGCTCCGAACAGTATTGGGACCTGGGGCGAGATGGTGAGTGCGTTCTACCGTAAATACTTCTTCGTGTCTGAGCAGATAAACCTATCCGATCTCGGCAGAATGTTCCAGAGACCTAGCGAACACCCGAACGACTACGTCAAGAGATTCAGAATCCAAGCCCTTGACTGCCACGACCCGAACGTCACGGAACAACAACTGGTGGAACTCTGCATCAACGGAATGATTCACATATACCGAGCCCTCTTGGAAAACCTCCGCTTTCATACCTTCTCTGAACTCCATGAAGCTGCGAAGAGGTCCGCCACCACTGCACCCGCCCTGTTAGAAAGGACTAAACCCCTCAGAAGCGAAGAGACCCGTGCCACTCGCGGCGATAGGAGGCTAATCAACAAGCAGTACAACAACAACCTGCCATTTATGGGCGCCGTTAGCGAATGAGGGAAGAGGAAAGGCCCTGTCATAGAAGTGACGCATCCAAAACGCACTAATTCAGCTCCAGGGACCCCGAACAAGAACATGAACCAAGGAGGGCCGCAGCAACCGGAGATGCGGAGGCAAAAAGCCAGACCAGAGATACCGGACTACCCGTTTCCCATGGAGGAGGTACTAGAGTTGCTAGACACTTGGATTCAAGACGGGGCGATCGAACTCCCTCCGATACGACAGCCTCCTACAGCCGAAGAGGTAGCAAGCCCAAGGTACTGTCGTTATCACCGAGTCACTACTCACCCTACCAGGAACTGCTTTACCCTTAAGTGAATTTTCCAAGCCAAGGTGGAGTCCGGGGAATTACACCTAGGAAACGAAGTAGTATACCAAGACCCTCTAACAGTTCGAGCATTCACCTTCCCTGAGGAACCGGTGAACAAGAGAGTAGAGGAAATAATGTACCAACTATGCGAGACTCTCTGTCTCTAGAAACCACAGCGGAAAGACATGTTCACAACACTCAACATGGTAGTATCGGGAAAACGCCTACTGTGGATGACCCAAGTTTATTAGGACCTAATGGGCTAAATACATACTTAATTGAGTCTACCCAATTGGGCTTGGGTCTAGACATTTTGGGTATTTAAGAAGTCAAAATGAGTTAGTCAAGGCAGTGAGACTATGGGTCAAGATAAGCTTTAGGATAAAGGAATGGCATTTTTGTAATTAAGAGATTGTGGGACACATGTCAGGATAATAGGAGAGAGAGATCCCTATAAATACCAAGAGAATGGTATTTGGAAAGGGGATCTCTCACAATTTTGGTTCTCTCTCTGTTTCTCTCTGTTTCTCTCTCCCTCCCTCTCTCTCATGGAATGGAGACTGCTGTGGTTAGGAGGGGTCCAAAGATATTACCCTATTCACACCTACCCTTCAAGGAAGTCAATGAGCAGACAATGTCCAAGCAGGGGAAGCCAACGGAAGGGCAAGGCTGGGGGCTCCTCACAACCACCCGCCTCTCTCATGCTGAATTCTCGAAGACACTCATCGACCCGGGATCCTCGGTGAACATCATCTCAGCCAAGACTCTCAGAGCCGCTAACATCCCTCGCAGCAGAGCCATCCATGCCCCTGCCATCATCAAAGGTCCTGACGGGGTCGAAATACACACTTACGGGTGGATTGACCTTCCCGTCGAAATCGCCACGATCCCAACCATAGCGGAGTTTCACATTGTTAAGGGAATCGTCGAGAGCGACATTGTGCTGGGACGCCCATGGATCTAGAACAACCAGGAGACACTTCCTCTGGAGTTCATGGAACGGTTTGTACAAAAGAGCAACATCACAAAGGTAGCAGTCACGCCTGCAGAACCCAAGGGACTCAATGAGGACCCCCTCAACCAAGAAGGTACTTCATCCGCCCCTCTTTTATATGATAGCCCACATTCACCGAGCCACTGGGGACTCACCACGAGGAGAGCCATTCGAGAGGAAAACCCTAGAAAACCCGCAGTAGACGTCGGCACAGCTATAAGAATCTTCATCAAAGCCCTTCAAGAATCTGGAATTGTACGTGACAAGCCGTGCAACGTTAAGATCCGAGGAGAAGGCAAACTCATCCCCTACGACATACCGCCCGAAGTCTTAGAGACCATCCCAGACTTCAAAGAATATGTAGAACTGTTCAACCTCAAACAAGAGGTGGGCGAGAACGCAGTTGCATATGTGGAAAGGTTTCGCAAGAAGGCGAAGGAGCTTCTGCCTAACCATGATTCACTCCATGCCACATTGGCCGTGGGATTGAACTCGGTTTAGCCAGGTTTCACCAAAAACCTAAAGGAGGACGACACTAGGCCTCCTGTTATTATATTTGCATTCCTCCAAAGCAACGCATCATAGCGTGCAATAGATATGATTTCCATTTTAGCAGAATTAATTAAGAAAAGTATTTCGTTTCAATATCTCCTAGAAAACACAATCCTATCCAATCAATAGAAAATACCTACAACCCATTCAACGTTCAAAAAAAAAAAAGACAAGAAACCATGTACTTAAACAAAAAAACCACTAGTTGAGAATATCACTCAAAACCCTACTAGGTCCACCTTCGCAAGATAGCCTTAGCCTCTCCAGCTCCCTTTCCTCCCTCTGCAACTCAACCTTCAACTCCGCCACCTTCTTCTCCTTTTCCCGGAGAATCTCCTGAGACCCCTGAGCCTTGGCCCTTTCAAACCTGTCACGCAGCCAAGCCACATTGAAACCCTTAGACTCAGCTGCAGCTATAGAATCCTCCCAATCTTGGACATCAAGTGGATCCGCGGAGCCAATGGATTGAGCCATCATCTCGGTCACCCTCGACAACAGAGTACCGACTATCGACTCAGAAAGCAACCGCTTCTCCCTATCATGAGCAATGTGGTCGAATCTCCTCCAAATATGGTCATACAGCACCTGATACTCGCTCGCTACTGGAAAATTACCCACCAAGGCATAACCAGGTCGGACTCGGCTAATAGACAAAGGAAAAACAACTCCAGCGCCAGGGTAGGAAGGCTCTAGGTCCACACCACCATCAGACACCTGCTTAGTCAAAGGAATAGTTGCCTCCATATCACCCGAAACAACTACGTCGACAACCTTGGGAGAGGATGCAACCCATTCTACGAGCTGAATAAACTCTCTATGAGTTCTCTCTTATAACTCCCGGTGGAGAGGATGATATCATAGTGCAGTACTGATAATCTCACCAGCACATTAAACCCATTAATCTGCTTCATTTCGACATCGCCTCAAATTCCTCGGCATCAGAACCAGATCACTCAATGGTACATGGTGAAGAGTTAACAGAGACGCATCCTCATGGATTTCCTCTTAAAAATACGACTCAACATCCGAGTGAAACTCTCAGGAATATCGAAGTTCTAGGCCTGTCCAGAGCTCTCTGAGAAGCACACAATAACCTAAACAGGCTTAAGCAGACTTCATCCCAAGCTCAGGATGGTCTAACATACCATGGATAAACACGCCATGACTTCAAGTATGTTGTAGCGTAAGCACGCACACCACAACCAAGGCATAGCCAGCACGCCCAAGCTGCGGCAACAGAGTTGGCCTTGGCCAAAGGCCAAAACCATATCGCTATATAGCATGGCACCACGCAGGTCTGCGAAAAATTGGCCTTGGCCCACAACAAGCTGGCCTGGCCAAGGCCATGGCGCCAAGAGCCATGGCGCCATGGAAAGCAGAGTTTAGCGCTAAAACATCGCTTTACGAGTTGGCCTTGGCCAAAGGCCAAGGCCATAGCCCCTTAGGCTATGGCGTCACTAGTTCATGGCACCATGAATTATTGGCCTTGGCCAACAGCCAAGGCCACTCCAATACGCCTACTACGCGTGTCCTAAAAGCACCACACTCGTGCTAGTCACGACATCCTAGTCGTACGACTCTACTTAAACTCAACTCAACTCAATTACGCAATGTCTGCGTATCACTCGAGACATCAAAACATCAGACGGGGGGATAACTTTAGGGGTATTGGTCTGGCGGTCTACGGCAGTTGAAAGAAACTGATAGGGATAGTGGACAGTTACGAGAAAGTAGCACTGAGTGGACATGATCTACACGATCCTAGCAGTTACCGAAAACAACTCATGTCCTCCACTCTTTCACGACTTCCACCTTCTTTATCGAGAGATCAGAGTGAGTTCAAAACTATAAATAGAGGCCTCCTCTATCTTCCAAGGCAGAACATCTTTCCAGAACAACCAGATATTCAGAACACCTAAATAAACCAGAGCCTCAGAGAAAACACACCTGAGCAACCCAACACACTTCTAGCCTTGGAGATTTCCAGTCACCTTCACGACGGAGATCTTGAACTCTTACACCCAAAACACATCCTCAACCTGATCTCAAATTTCTTTCACTGTTTCCCTCCCTAGACCAACCTCATCCTCTCTGTGACCGAAGCAAGATAGGAACGACCATTGACTTGGTTTAGGCTCGTCTTGTTCGACTTTGATCTCGAGCACTGCGAAAGTACCCAGAGACGGTGCACTGTTTTTTCCAGGTAAAAACAACTGTTAGTCCCGGAGACGCTAGGTAACTCCTGAAAATCGACAACCACGAACCTAGCAGTTTTAGTATCAACTACGGAAGATAGGTAAGCCAAGGCATCAACGTGTCGGTTTTCCGTTCTTGGTCGCTGCATAATTGAAAATTTGTTGAACCCACTCGCCAAGTTTTTCAAACAATCCAGGTAAGACTGCATTTTTTCATCTTTTGCCGGATAGGAGCCCAAGAACTGATTGACCACCAGCGTTGAGTCAGTTATCAATTTCACACATTTCACCCCCAGTTGTTGACAACTTTTAATCCTGCGATTGCAGCCTCTTACTCAGCAACATTGTTTGTCGCTGAAAATCCTAATCTAGTTGCCTTCTCGATCATCGAACCTTCTGGCGTATGGATAACACATCCCACACCAGCTCCATTGAAATTGGAAGAGTCGTCCGTAACTACAGTCCAGATTGGTTCAGACGTTTCGACCTCTATCTCAGGCTCGCCCCCAGTTTGATTGGCGGCCACAGTTGTGGGTTTTAGCAACAACTCTTCTTCTTCGTTCACGGTATTTATGTCGTCAACAGGGAAATCTGCTAACAAAGCAGCGAGAGCATGCCCTTTTTATGCAGTTCGGGTCTCGTACTTAATCTCATAAGCTCCAAAACAATTCGCCCATATGGTCAGGCGACTCGAATCATCAGCTCGTCCAAGAATTCTCTTCAACGGGTACTCTGAGTAGACAATGATCTCCCTACCTGGAAATAAGGTTTGAGACGTCGTCATGCATGAACTAGGGCCAATGTTATTTTCTCGATCTTGTTGTATCTTGGTTCTACCCTGTCAGAGATTTAATAATGTAATAAACAAGCTTCTCATGTGGATCAACAACGAACAAAACAACACTCACAGCTCCCTCTGTTGCAGCTAGGTAAACCCCGATGGGCTGCCCAGGCTTCGAATTAACTAGAATTGGTGGAGTAGACAAATACAACTTTATTGCCCTGAATGCCTCCACACACCCATTTGTCCACCCGATTTTTTTTTTCTTCCAGAACTTCCAAAAATGGTTTGCAACGGTCAGAAGAGTTTGATTAAAACGGTTTAAAGCTGCGATACGACCATCGATTTTTGGAACCTCCTTCTTCGTTTTCGGTGATGGCATTTCTTGGATAGCTCTGATCTGTTCTGTATTTGCCTCGATTCCCCAATGGGTCATCATGTATCCCAGGAACTTGCTAGAGGATAGCCCGAATGAACACTTAGCTGGATTAAGTTTAATTCGATAACGCCTCAGAATATCGAAAGTCTGATGCAGGTCTCGTATGTGAGAACCCTCATGTTCTGATTTTACCACCATATCATCAATATACACCTCCATAGTCTTGCCTAGCAGGTCTCTAAATATGTCGTCCACCAAATTCTGGTATGTTGCTCATGCATTTTTAAGCCCGAACGACATCACGGTGGAACAGTAAGCAACTCTGTCAGTTATAAAAGATGTGTGCTTCTGATCCTCCTCGAACAACGATATCTGATTGTACCCAGAATAACCATCCATGAATGACAGTCGCTTGTATCCAGACGTTGCATCGACCAGATCGCTAATCCTTGGAAGCGGATACGGATCACTTGGACATGCTTTATTCAAATCGGTAAATCGATACAAACACGAATTTTACCGTTCTTCTTCGGAATTGCCACAATGTTCAACAGCCATTGGGGATACTGTATTGGCCGAATAAATTCTGTCTCCAACATTTTCTCGATCTCAACCGATACTCCAGTTTTTTTTCTTCTGATGACATATTTCTAGGTTTTTGACGAACTGGACGTAAATCCTCGCTAATTTTTAGCTTGTGACAGGCTAAACTGGGATCTATTCCTGACATCTCTGAAAAGTTCCAAGCGAAAATATCCACATTCGCTTTTAATAGTGTAATCAACTCATCTCGCTCAGGCTGGGGTAAATCATCTCCCATGAACGTAGTTCTATTGATACAGGTGTATCCTAGTCTCTTTAGGAGCTTAGTCGACCTTGAGTTAATTGAGGGAAGAATTCTATTTAGGAAAGGATTCCTATATAGAGAAGGATTCTTTTTAAGGAAGGATTCTTAGATTAAGAAAAATATTCCTAGGAGGTTTTGGGGAAACCCGAACCACTATATATAGAGGTGCCTAGCGCATAGCTTAGGACACCGAAGACGGAAGGCATCTAGTAAATCTAGAGAAGAAGTTTGTGAGGTAATCATTGTATTGCAAAAGCAAGCTTAGCAGATTGTGAGCCTGAAAGAGAGAATCGTAATATTGTCTTGTTCATAATCTAGAGAAGATATCTTTCTTCGTAATACTGTCCTTGTGCTACGTTTTACCTATCTTTCGTCTATAGTTATTTCGAATTCCGCTCTAATAACTCTAGTCATCAAGAGTACAGAGATTATACGTATCATCTATGTTATTCGTTCCCAATCTGTACCTCCACAAACTTCTCAATTGTTGGTGGATCGGCAACATCCTCTCCCTTATATGATTCAGTCGGGAGAGGTTACTGTAATTGCAATTTGGTTTCTGCCTGTAGGATGTGATGACCAGTCACATTAGATTTTTTGAATTCCTCCATGGCTTTTCATGGCACTTGTGAGACGCCATCTGGTCGCTTCGAACTTTAACAACCCCTCCTGGACAACGAACTTTAAACACCGATGGTACATTGACATGGCAGCTCCGATTGCGTGTATCCAGTCACGTCCCACGATCGCATTGTAAGGGGCTCGGTAGTCAAACAGAAGAAAGTTTTTGACAACAGTTTTAGTACCTACAGTCATAGGTAGTCTCACTTTGCCGATAGCTTTGGTGATTTCTCCACTAAAATCAATAACAGGATTTTCATCCTCCTCGATCAAATCCTCGGACAGGTTCATGGCTGAATAAGCTCCTGAGAATAAGACGCTCACTGAGCTGCCCGTGTCCACAAGAACCCGATGGATGTGGAACATGCCAATCCAAGCAGTTATTACAACAACATCATTGTGGGGGTAACATACGCGTTTTTATCTTCGTCGGCGAACTCGATTTTCGTGCATCCAGCCTCCAATGTTTCCGCTTTTTTTCCTTCTACAAAGTCAATGTGCTTGAGAACATACCACTCTTTCAGTTGTCTCAGCTTCGTTCTTGTTTGTCCTTTACAGCTCGCCTGGTCATCGAATGAATCCTGTCATTGCTGACATTAATGAAATGAGCTACTTTCAATTGTTGTCGTACTGGTTCTCGTGCACGATCTTTTTGCACGTATTCTTGTAGCTTCCCAGCGTCGATCATCCTTTGAACCTCGAACCGGAATGCCTTACAATAATCTATCGTGTGTCCATGATCCTTATGATAGTCATATATATAATTTATTCTTGTCACGTTTATCACGTGTTTCTTCTGGTAGTGGCTGAGGGGGGGTTTCAACTCCCTTTTTATCTGTTGAATACCTCAATAAGTCTGACGTTCAAGGGCGTCTGTTGACTGTTTTGACCTTTTTCCCCGATCTTTCTCCTCTCGTAGCGATTCTTGCTAGATCCCACACGATCATTATTCTGCCCACCTTGGCGGTTCTTTGACTTATCTTTCTTCCCATCGTGTGACCGGTAGGTGGTTTTGTCTGCTTTTCTTCGAGCTCTCGAATCATCTTCTACACGAGCATACTGCTCAACTCGGTCGTACAGCTCCTCCAAATTTCTTGCTGGCTTACGAATAAGAGAATTGTAAATTCCCGAACTGTCAAATATAATTGCCTGTTTATATGCTTCGATGACCATATGATCATTAGGGTCATCCACCTCTGTTAGTTCCTATATGAACCGTTGGGTAAACTGTCTTATAGTCTCCCCACTCTTTGCCTTCAATCGGAAAAAGGGAATGAATTTCCTTTCGACCACGTCTGTTATGCTTGTATTGCAGAAAAATCTTATTGATGAGCATATCATACGAATAAATCGATCTTGACCGAAGTGAGTTGAACCATACAATGGCCCCACCAGCCAGTGATTGCGGAAACATTTTGCACATTAGCTTATCGTTGTTTTCCCATAACTTCATTGTTGTCTTGTAGAGCAGAACAAGTTCTGTCGGGTCATCTGATTATTCATCGGACTTTGGCAATTTTGGTATATGGAATTTTTCTGGTGGACGAAAACTTCTGATTCTGTCCTCGAACGGAGCTCCAGCACTTCGATGGAATTGGCTCAGATTATCATCCCTGGATCCTTTTCTGGCTAGAGCACGGTTAATCATTCTATAAAGGCGTGCCTCGGTAATGGCACCAACGTCGACAATGTCCATAGGTTCAGAAGAATCATGTCGATTTGCTCGTCTAGGTATATGGTCCTCAGACCCAGCCCTAACTCTTCTCTTGCGGGGTGCGACATCTCTGCTGCTTGAATCGCTTCCCGAACTGCTGTGATCATCTCGTGTTCTGACCCTCCTCGTTGTCTGACCTCGAAAATCGTTCCTCGAACGCTTGACTCCTGAATGGATCTGAGCGGTGCTTTGATAGGATGTTGATTCCCATTCACGGTCTCGTCTCCGTTCACCACGATCTGATAAAACCACATCACCATGGAAATTTTCCTGCTCTGAGCGTCTTCGTCTCAGAAGATCTCATGTTGGAACTACAAGTGGTCCTAAGTGTTCGAACACAGATCGAACTCTCTGGTTTCGATTTCCGCTTGGCTGGAGCCCTTGTCTACGAGTAGTATTGGATGTTGACCCCTGAATTTCTTCTTCTGACGTCTTGCCAGTGTTGGTACTCTTCGTTCAACTGCTGCATCATATCAGGTGCTGTTTCTGGATCTTGTCTTGAAGTCGCAGATCTTTCACCTTCATCATCAGCATCGAAATCGTCGTATTCATCGTCATAATAGTCACCATCGTTTAGTTACTCTGAGAACGCTTGCAGCAGCCATATATCCCCTACCACCTCATATTGCGATGTTTTCTTCTGGATATTGGTAATCATCAGGTTGGTTCCAAGGATGTTGATGACGCGAGCTAGGCGTTGATGATGCTGAAAATTCTTCAATTCTTACCATTTTTTTTTCAGAAAAAGAAATTCGTTTTCTAGGGTTTATCGAACCTCCCCTTAGTCGGCGCCAATGATTGTACGGGAATAAATTCCAATACAAACACAATTATTGTTGATGTAGAACGCGGGAACAAAACTGTAAATCTGGATCTCTGACAGTAATCTTCGATCTTCACACGAACAGGATGGAGATCGGAGGGGGGGGGGGGGGGGG
>JAJJMA010305093.1:858-17703 GCA_023529015.1 Papaver nudicaule | reverse complement strand
CGTTTCTCCTTTCTTCTTGAGTTTGATTTGGAGTGATTAAATGTTTAAGTTATGTTGTTTTATTTTGTTTGAGCTTGGAACTTGTATTTTGAACTAATTTCTTTATGTTGAGTTGAACTTATTTAGTTTTAATTGTGTCTATGTTAAACTTATTTGATTTTAATAGTATTATTTTCTATTATTAGTGTTATATGATCAAGTATATGAGCTATAGGTTATATAAATTTTAAATTGCAATCCGATTTTTCAAACCGATTTTTTCCGATTTCCTCCCCCGAAGTTTTCGCGAATCGCTCCAAGGGGTTCGACCGAGTCACCGATTTTACCGATTTAAACTACTTTGACTACAGTGTACAAATTCTGGAAGTATTGGATCATGATAGCCTGGATTTCATTTGGGTCATCTACTTATTCTCCATTGTTATTTCGCAATTACTTGATGAAGTTATTCCGCCTATGTATTGTTGTTTTGGTATGAAAAAAAAGTTGTGTTCATATCTTCTTCCTGGAGCCATTGTGTAATACCCGGTATTTTTTAGCCCAATTTTAGGTTAGCAAATGTGGCCCATACATTATAAAATATATTAAGCCCAATAAAATATGTAGTAAATAGTTAGCCCTTATAATTTAAAGTGTGCCTTTGAAATAATTAATAGACTTTTGAATATGAAATATATAGTTATAAAGCATATTAATTTGATTTGCTATAATGACTAATTATTATATAAAGTAGAATTTATTAAGTAAATGGAAGGATAAAATCTCATTTAGATAGAAAGAAACGTATAGAGAATTGTAAGGTTTCTATTATTTTAATATTAATTGGTGCATGTAATTGTAGATTAATTGAACAAGTGATTTAATTGTAGTAATTCCATTTGGTGTAGGAAGTAGAAGAGTTTGTGAATGTGAATGTGAGATACTACTTTTTGGTTTAGTGTTAATTTATTAATTTGCATGAATTATTAAGAATACACTTAAATACCAAGTTCTAGGAATTAAGATTATTAGTAGTAATTGATTGTGATAAATAAGAGATGCCAATTCAAACGTATAGAAAATGGAGAAGAATAGGCTATGTTTATTTTCCTTTTTGTAAGTTACATGCAAGAGATAAGTAAATAGGATAGTGGCAATAAAGGGAGAAAATTAAATATTTAATTATGCATGGTTCTTAATTGTGTTGTATAATATCTATATTATAAAAGGAGGAGAAGAAGAGTAGAAATGACATGTATATTCTCAATATCATTCCAAGAAATTAGAGAAAAGAATAGAGTTTTACAAAGTAGAGTTTGTAGAGTTGGATCAAGAATTTATATGTATCTAAAGAATGATAATATGTGGCGTGGATTATGGAATTAGAGAAATACGTTGCTTTGTGAATGATGTATGGATTGCATAAGGTAGGTGTACTTAATCGTTGCTTTAGCAATTTACTTATTGTTTGAAAATGTTAAAGTGGTGTTTGAGAAATGAAAGATAATTGTAAAATGTTTTGCAAAAAAGTGAGTTCATGTCTTGTATTGGGTAATGATCCCCAGAAATTATAGGGTAATGATCCCCTGCTAGGAACTTGTGTTCCTGACCATTAATGGCGGCTTGTCCGTGCCGAAAACGATAGGTGGTGTGTACGAGCCAAGGTGTATCGTGCCGTGAACTCATGAACGGAAATAAAATGAATGATTGTGGATGATTTATGAAAATGTTAAGTGGAATATTTAAATTGTTTTAAAGAATGTTTAAGTATCCTATTGAGCCGTCAACTTACCCCAAATGACTTTCTTTTGCAGATTTTATTTATGGTGGATGTGGAATTATGAAGTTGATTTAGCATGATGATTGCATTGTATTAGTTGTAGTACGTGGAGTGTAATTTGATGTACTTGTGTATTTAGGATTTTGTTAGAGAATTCATATAATTAAAATTTATGTAAATTAAAGGTTAGTTAGTGTTTGCTGAAATATAAATGAAATATAATATTTTGTTTAGTTTTGTCTCGGTCCGACCCGTAACGCTCAGAGTTCGGATCTCTATTGGGCTTTGACCCTGGTCCGGAACTCGGGGTGTTACACATTGCACCCTTGATCTTTGATGCCAATACCTTGCTAGACACTGAGTAAGTAGGTCATGCATATTTCTCATTTCTTCCTCCTGCTGTAACTAGTATGCCAGTTCTACTCCAACATCCAAAGCACATCTACTCTGCAGCAAGTGGATTTCTAACTCCGTCTCCTTAATCATCTCTGGTATCTTGCCAAACGTCTCCTTGTTCCATTTTCTCAGAGCTACTGCAGTATTAGTCTCTTTTAATAGAATTGATTATACCCAAATGGACCAGGACCAAAATAATTTGGCAGAGAAGACAACGGCCGCCGGCCAATGTCGCCAGCCGGCGGTGGTCGGTCGGTCGCCGGATGTCTGTTGCCGGCCGGTTACCGGTCGCCGTCTCTACGTGTACATTCCTCCACCACTCTCTGTGCAGGCTTGCTCTGCGCTAGTCATAAATCTTAATGTTCGGGCACCTGTACCAAGGCTGCCATCCAAAACATATTTTTTGGGACCTTATTGCTCTACTTAGCTAATAAAAAGGTTATAAATACTAGGGTACAAACATCGCCCCCTCTTAACCGCTAACTTGTTAGGGGTTAAGAAGTTCGGGTCTACCCATCATAGAACCTTGTTGACGGTAACTCGCCCCCAAGCCTGTAGCTTGGAGCTGTTAATCTACCCACCCCCAGGTATACTGCTCGTACTAGGAAGTCTACATACCCCAAGCACCAGTCATCATTGCTGCTGATGGAGTCATGCAACTGAACCTCAGCAGTAATGTGGTGCGGCTCAAAGTTGGCAAGGGTGCACTCCTTCCAACAGTAGCACGCACATACACAAATTATGATTCAGGTTTCCTGCCATCTTGAATTGCATAGGTGGCCAGCCTGTCATCCAAGATTGCACAAAAAACACCAAATATGAATCCAAAAACTGGACATGGAAGACAGAAAATAAGATATCAAAATAATACTGAATTAAAATTCTGAATGTAAACAAGATATGTACCCGCTGCTCGACAAATCTGCCTCGTTAAAACCCAGTGGGAGAAAGAGTGCAGCACAGCGGGATTTTCAGCGATACATGAAATCAAATCAATGATAAAATCTCTTCATATGAAAACCATTCCAAGGTTTCCATGGTTTGGAATCATTACTCCCGTCCAATTTCTTCAACCAATAAGAACCCTTTGATGCGGGTTTCTCTACTATGTACGGACCCTCCCAGTTTGCTCAGAGCTTCCCACAGTTGGGCTCCATTGTTGCAGGTCGGGTCTTCTTCAGCACGTATTCCCCTGGTTGGAATATTCGTTCCTTGACTTTTCGAATAGCCAAGTTTTACTGCCTGTTGGTATCGAACCAGATTCTGCAAGGCTTGCTCTCTTTGTTCCTCTAGCAGCTCTTTATCTAAAGCCAGTACTGTATCATTTGTAACTGACTCAACAGATTTAGTTTTAATTGTGCTTAACTGCACCTCTGTAGGTATGACTGCTTCTGTACCATAAGCCAGTGTGAAGGGTGAAAATCCAGTTGATCTTCTTGGAGTCGTTCGGTAAGACCATAAGACTCCTGCGAACTCTTCCACCCATCTGCCTTTTGCTCTGTCCAGTCTCTTCTTCAGATTTTCGAGAATGACCGTATTTGTTGCCTCTGCCTGCCTGTTGCTCGGGGCGTAATAAGGGGCAGAGAAGTTATGACGAATATTTAAGCCATCACAGAACTTTTTAACAACATTTGAATCAAACTGTTTCCCATTGTCAGATATCAACTGATATGGGATTCCGAATCTGCAGACGATATTCTGCCACAGAAACCTCTTGACATCGTTACTCTCTACCTGTGTCAGCGCCACTGCTTCCACACACTTAGTAAAATAATCCGTTGCAGCCAGCACATATTTAACATTTCCAGGAGCGCGAGGGAAAGGTCCCATCACGTCGAGTCCCCACTTAGCAAACGGCCAGGGACTCAAAACTGGATGTAACTCATTGGCAGGCCTTTTTGGGACTGGTGCATGCTCTTGGCAGGCTACACACTTTTTCGCGAACTCTTTGGCATCTTTCTGCAAATATGGCCAGAAATACCCTTGAGTGAGCACTCGATGGGCAAGACTGCGTCCTCCAGCATGATTTCCACAGATTCCTTCATGTGCCTCACTCAAAATATTTTGCCCATCCTCCGCGGACACACATCTCAGATATGGTTCTAGAGCTACTGGAGTTCGGTATAATTCACCTTCGATCAGGGACTACCTCCAGCCTCCAGGCATGTTTGGTAATCTTTAAACGAAGACTCTTTTCTTCAGGAAGTTCTCCAGTTTTTAAATACTAGATATAAGGCTTGCGCCAGTCTTACACAGTTTCAACACGATCACTTGATTCATCTTCAGCATCTACCATCTCAGTGTCTTCTGGTGCACTGTTAGGTACAGTATCGCCCCCACTAGCTTGTTCGAGGGTCAGAACGGAATGACTCTCGGAGATGCTAGGTAACTGTTGAAAATCAACCACTATGAACCTTGTAGTGTTAGACTCAATTGCAGAGGATAAGTAAGCTAAATCATCAGCATGACGATTTCCCGACCTCGGACGTTGCATAATAAAAAATTGGTCAAACCCACTTGCCAGGTTTTCAAACAATTTAGATAAGATAGCATAGTTTCATCTTTCGCTTGATAGGAACCTAAGAACTGATTGACTACCAGCATTGAGTCAGTGATCAGTTTCACAGTTTTCGCCTCCAGGCGCTATAGATTCCTGACACTGACACTGACGGTGTTGCCAGCCTTCTTGTAGTTGCAGTGACAGTTTTCAATCCTGCAATTGCAGCCTCGTATTCAGCTACATTGTTTGTCGCTGAAAATCCCAACCTGGTTGCCTTCTCGATCATCGAACCCTCTGGTGTATGGATAACACATCCAACACCTGCTCCACTGAAGTTGGAAGAGCCATCTGTAACTACCGTCCAAACAGGCTCGGACGTTTCAATCTCGATCGCAGTCTCGCCCCCAGTCTGGCTGGTGGTCACAGTTAGGGGTTTCAGCAACAACTGTTCCTCTTCCATTACAGTATTTATGTCATCAACAGGGAAATCTGCCATTAAGGCAGCAACAGCATGTCCTTTCTCTGCTGTGCGGGTCTCGTACCTAATCTCATAAGCTCCAAGACAGTTCGCTCATAGGGCCAGACGACTTGAATCATCAGCTCGTTCAAGAATTTTCTTTAATGGGTACTCTGAATAGACAATGATCTCCCTACCCTGGAAGTAAGGTTTGAGACCTCGTGAAGCATGAACTAGGGCCAGCGCCATTTTCTCGATCCTAGTGTACCTTGGTTCTGCTCCAGTCAACCATTTGCTGATGTAATAAACTGGCTTCTCATGAGGATCAACAACGACCAAAACAGCACTCACAGCTCCTTCAGTCGCAGCCAGGTAAATCCCAATAGGCTTCCCGGACTTTGGACTAACCAAAATTGGGGGAGTATACAAATACAACTTAATTGCCCCGAACGCCTTTTCACACTTATCTGTCCACCCAAACTTGGGTGCCTTTTTCAGAACTTCGAAAAATGGCTTGCAACGGTCAGAAGAGTTTGATATAAAACGGTTCAAAGCTGAAATACGACCAGTGAGTTTCTGAACCTCATTCTTCGTTTTCGGTGATGGCATTTCCTGGATGGCTCTGATTTGCTCTGGATTCGCCTCAATTCCCCGATGGGTCATCATGTACCCGAGGAACTTGCCAGATGATAACCCGAATGAACACTTAGCTGGATTAAGCTTCATCCGATAACGTCTTAAAATATCAAAAACATGTTGCAGGTCCTGTAGGTGCGAACTCTCCAGTTTCGATTTTACTACCATGTCATCAATATACACCTCCACAGTCTTGCCTATCAAGTCGACGAACATATCGTCTACTAAATGCTGATATGTAGCACCTGCATTTTTGAGCCCGAACGGCATCACAGTATAGCAGTATGCTCCTTTGTCAGTTATGAAAGCAGTATGTTCCTGATCTTCCTCGAACAGTGGTATTTGGTTGTATCCAGAATAACCATCCATGAATGACAATCGCTTATATCCAGAAGTTGCATCAACCAGTTCATTAATTCTTGGTAGGCGATACGGATCACTCGGACATGCTTTGTTTAAATCAGTAAAATCGATACATACACGAATTTTACCATTCTTCTTCGGAACTGCCACAATGTTTGACAGCCATCGTGGATATTGCACGGGACGAATAAATCCTGCCTTTAACAGTTTTTCAACCTCGACCACTACTCCAGCCTTCTTTGTCGTTGACATATTTCTAGGCTTCTGACGAATTGGATGCGAACCTTCGCTGATGTTCAGCTTGTGACAAGCCACACTAGGGTCTATCCCTGGCATTTCTGAAAAGTCCCAAGCGAAAACATCCACATTTGCCTTTAACAGTGCAATCAACTCGTCTTGCTCAAGCTGAGGTAAATCTGCTCCCACGAACGTAGTTCTATGTTCCTCGTTCCCAATCTGCACCTCCACCAACTTCTCAATTGTTGGTGGGTCAGCAGCACCCTCTCCCTTATATGATTCAGTCGGGAGAGGTTGCTGTAATTGCTATTTGTTTTCTGTCTGCAAGATGTGATGACCAGTCACATCAGATTTTCTGTGTTCCTCCATGGCATTTTCATGGCATTTATGGGCCGCCATCTGGTCGCTTCGAACTTTGATAACTTCTTCAGGAACGACGAACTTAAGACACTTATGGTATGTCGACGTGACAGCTCCGACCGCATGTATCCAGTCACGTCCCACAATTGCATTGTAAGGGGCTCGACAGTCAAGTAGAAGAAAACTGCTGACAACAGTTTTGGTTCCTACAGTCATAGGCAGTTTCACTTTGCTGATAGCTTTGGTGGTTTCTCCACTGAAACCAATCACAGGATTTTCATCCTCCTCGATCAAATCTTCAGACAAGTTCATGGCTGAATAAGCTCCTGAGAATAAGACGCTCACTGAACTACCCGTGTCCACAAGAACTCGATGGACACAGAAGATGCCAATCCAAGCGGTAATGACAACAGCATCGTTGTGTGGGTAATAGACGCCTTTTTTGTCTTCGTCTGTGAAATCGATTTTTGTGTATCCTACCTCCAGAGTTTCTGCCCCCTTTCCTTCAAGAAAGTCGACATGGTTGAGAACATACCACTCTTTCAGCTGCCTGAGCTTCGTTCTCGTCTCGTCCTTCGCAGCACGTCTGGTCATCGAATGAATCCTGGCATAACTGACATTGATGACATGATTTATGCTCAATGTTCGACGAACTGGATCTCGTGCGTTGTCCTTTTTCACGTACTCCTGTAATTTTCCGGCATCGATCATCTTTTGAACCTCAAACTTTAATGCCCTACAATAGTCAGTCGTGTGTCCATGATCCTTGTGGTATTCGCAGAATTTACTCTTATCACGCATGTCTTTATTTTCTTCTGGTAATGGCTGAGGGGGCTTCAACTCGCCCTTGACCTTGCTGTATATTTCAGATAACCTGACGTTGAGGGGCGTCAGATCTTTGTATTGACCTTTTCCTTCGGTCTCTTTCTTCTCGTGGCGATTCTTGTCAGACTCCACACGATCATTGCTCTGCCCATTCTGGCGGTTTTTTGACTTATCCTTCTTCCCATCATGTGAATGGTGGGTAGATTTATCTGCCTCTCTTCGGGCCCTCGAATCATCTTCCACCCGAGCAAACTGTTCAACTCGATCATACAGCTCATCCAAATCCCTTGCTGGTTCACGAACGAGGGAATTGTAAATTCCCGAACTGTCGAATGGAATTGCCTGTTTATATGCTTCGATGACTAGCTGGACATTAGGGTCATCCACCTCCGCCAGTTCCTGTCTGAACCGTTTGGTGAACTGCCTTAAAGTCTCTCCACTTTTCACCTTTAACTGGAAAAGTGAATGAATCTCTTTACAACTGCGCCTGTTATGCTTGTATTGCCGAAAAAATTTCCTGATGAGTTTATCATACGAACCAATCGACTTTGACCGAAGCGAGTTGAACCATACAATGGTCCCACCGGTCAGTGACTGCGGAAAAATCTTACACATCAGTTCATCCATGCTCTCCCATAACGTCATGGATGTCTCGTATATCAGAACGTGTTGAGAAGGGTCATCAGATCTCTCATCGAACTGTGGCAATTTCGGAATCTGAAAATTTTCTGGTGGGCGAAAATTCCTGATTCTGTCTTCGAACGGTGCTCCAGCGCTTCGATGGAGTCGGCTCAGATTATCTTCTCTGGCTCCTTTTCTGTCCAGAGCACGATCAATCATCTTTTTAAGACGTGCCTCAGTAATGGCACTAACGTCGCCGTTGTCTGGGTCATCTTGATGATGTATTCGCCTAGGTCTGTCGGCCTCAGGCTCAGTCCTAACTCTTCTCCTGCGGGGTGCAACATCACTGCTGGATGTGTCGTTTTCCGAACTGCTGCGATCATCTTGTGCTATGAATCTCCTTGTGGTCTGACCTCGAAGATCATCCCTCGAGCGTTTGGTTCCTGAATGGACCTGAGCGGTGCTTTGCTCAGATGCAGACTCCCATTCACGATCTCGTCTCCGTCCAGGACGATCTGCTAAACCATCATTACCACGTCTGTTTTCCTGTACAGAACGTGTCCTTCTAGGAAGATCTTGTGTTGGAACCGCCACTGGTCCTAAGCGTTCGAACACAGATCGACCTCTATGGTTTCGATTTTCGTTTTGACTACGAGTAGTATTGGACGTTGACCTCTCCTGTCTTCTGACGTTCTGCCAGTGTTGATATTCATTGAACAGATGCTGCATAAAATCAGATGTTGGTTCAGGATCTGGACTGGGAGTCGCAGACCTCTCACCTTCATCATCAGCATCGAGATCATCGTATTCATCTCCATAATAGTCACCAACGTCGAAGTCATCGAACATCCCGCCTGCTGCAGCCATAGATCCCCAACCAGCTCCTGTTGCGATGTTTTCTTCAGGATATTCGAAACCGTCAGGTTGGTTCCACGGATGTTGATGTCGCGAGCTGGGTGCTGATGATGCTGAGTATTCTTTGATTCTGACCATCTTTATTTCAGAAAAAAGATATTTGCTTTCTAAGGTTTATCGAACTCCCCTTAGTCGGCGCCAATGATTGTACCCGAATATAAAATTCAAGCACAAACACAATAATTGTTGATGTAGAACGCAGAAAACGTAAATCTGGATCTCTGGTTTGCAGTCTTCGATCTTCACAGGAACTGGATTGAGAGAGAGGGGGGTACCTGCAGAAAACCCTCCGATGCTTAAGTCAATAGGTGTTTTGCACAGGTGAAAGTGTATGAGAAATATTGCGTACCTTTTGGTGATCCAGACCCCTCTATTTATATGGTTGATTATTAGGTCAAACCCTAAATTCGAGATTATGATTACCTGTGATTACTTAGACTACAAGTCTTCCAGAAACTTGCTGAGTCTTCTCCTAAAAGGCAGCTTTCTTGACCTACAAGGGTTTCTAGAATGTTCCAGAGTAGTCAAAGATGTACCCACGAACCCACTGGAGCTGGGCCACGCTAATAGGCTGGAAGTGTGTCTGCAAACAATGTCCAAAAAGCACAAAACAGAAGAAAGAAACGAATTGGGCCAGACAGACTAGGCCAAATATACTTGGGTGAAATGGACTGGGCCAAACGGACTCGGGCCAAATGGACTTGGGCCAAATGGACCGAAACCAAAATAATTTGGCAGAGAAGACAACGGCCGCCGGCCGATGTCGTCGGCGGTGGTCGATCGGTCGCCGTCGGTGGTCGGTCGGTCGCCGGATGTCTGTTGCCGGCCGGTTGCCGGTCGCTGTCTCTACGTGTACATGCCTCCACCACTCTCTGTGCAGGCTTGCTCTGCGCTAGTCATAAATCTTAATGTTCGGGCACCTGTACAAGGGTTGCCATCCAAAACATATTTTTTGGGACCCTTATTGCTCTACTTAGCTAATAAAAAGGGTTTAAAATACTAGGGTACAAACAAGAATTTTTGAAGGTGGATGTGGGTATCCATACCTATTATAAGCTGCATTCACAACTTCCGGCATATAAGGGTGCATAATTTTGGAACTTGTCTAATTTTGGTCTCAAAATTACTTTTTCTTGTAGGAGGATTGGCGCATGATCTGATGCAATTATGGTGAGATGTGTGAGGATAATTTGTGGGTTTGCATTGATCCATTATTAGTTAGAGAACCTTCTGTAAATTCTCTCCATATTACATTTGTTACCCTGCTGTTTGTTTGTCCAAGTGAACGGATTTCCTTGATAACCCAAATCTATTAGAGAATTGGTGTTTATGGAGAAATTGAAATTCCTAGCTTGAGAGCTCATAAACGGCCTTCCTCCCTTCTTTTTTTATTGTGTACAAATCTCGTTAAAATCCCTTAACAGAACCCATGGTATATCAGGTGTAGCAATTAGATTATGAAAATTCTGCCATAAGTCCCATCTAGCAGGTTGATTTGGAGGGACGTAAACTCTAGTGAAATACCATTGATTTAGAGGTGGTGTTGGGTAGATGCAAGCATGAATTATACTCTGATTTGCTACTTCAATGTTCACTTTGATTGTGTGATCCCAAAGCAAGCAAACACCTCCTTTTCTGGCATTGCATAATAGTGAAAAGCAGCCCTCAAATCCTAATCTTGTCTGCACCGATTCCATGTACGAAGCTGAAGATAGTGTTTCTGAGAGAAACACAATTGAAGGTTTGTATCAGCTGACATGGTCTTTCAATTTATTTACTGTCTCCAGATTATGAATCCCTTGGCAATTCCAGTCCAGATAATTCATTGATTTAGTTAACTACACTCATCACTTTGGGATTGAAACTGAATGAAAGATAGATTGAATAGAGTGCATTTCGTTGAGTGATATTCTTCGAGTTAAACCGATTCCAAGTCTAATCTCAAATTAAACAGAACAAATCTTCCACAAATAAAACCAATTAACTGTGATGCTCATGTAGACTAAATAAAAAGTTGCAAATGAATTATACTCCATTCAAAGTAGACAGTGGGTTAATGGTTGCTCTATGAATGTGGGTGAAGTTGGATCAAGCTCTAAATTGCAATTAGAATATGTTCAAACCTGATAGAACTGTAAAGGACTACATGCAAGATGTAGATCCAAGCTAAAGTGACCTTCAATGGTGGAACTCCATTGCCGGTTTGTAGACGCGAGTCGACTCTTCTTTTTCGCCGATTCACAAAGCTTCATACTACTTACCACCCAGAGTTGATTGTTTGTGTAGCTTTAAATGTAGCTTGGAATCTTGTTTAATGGAAAAAAGATCAAGTTTTTTCCACGGGGTTTGCCTTCGTAACCTGGTTTTGCCTTCCACGGGGTTTGCCTTCATTCCCAACAATAAATAACCATAATCGGTTTATGTGATGCATCATATAAGTCGATTCTGGTTATTAATGGAAGCTTGAATTGCAAATCCAAAAACGGCTTTTGATATCCTATTTGTTAGGGCATTGTCCGGTCAAATCCACTAGCGTTGGTATGTCAAGCTGGTTGTCAGTTTTAGGTGTCAAAACAAAATTCTTAATTTAGCCTACTAGAGTTTAGATTTTGGAATTGGGATATAGACAAAGTAGTAGAGACCTTGAAGACGAAGAATGTGAAGACAAAGAAGACATCAATTATTCTTCATCAACAAAAGGTTAGTAGGAGTTATGACTTTTATGGAAATTCTTCTATTCTACTTATTCTATCTTTCGAAATAGTCGGCTACTTTAGTAGAGATACTAATAGCGATTGAGATCGTGTTCTTGTCTACATGACCATGTGTTATGTTGGTATTTGTTCCCACGAATACTAAGGTTACAAGAATGCATGAGATAGATTCGATACCATTTGTTCATTGCAGTGGTTTGCTTGCAAATCACTTGTTGGATATGGGTGAATCTAAAGGACTACTCTTGAGCAAGAGTCCAGTGGATTATAGATGAGGGCGTCTAACACGTCTAAGTACTGGCCCAGTCCAGAACTTCCAGCGGATCCAAGTTAAATCCTAATCTGGAAAACGACGGTTCCCGAACGGTACGGTGAACAATGACTTGGGAATTTTTCCTGAGTTCTAAAGTGTCAATTTTTACGCGTACTAGTACGTGAACCTCAGATTCGATGCATTTGGTCGTGATTCAGATGGACGGTTTGCGAACCGGACAAAGTGAATATTCTCTGGGATTTTCACACGGGTTAAACTCTGACTCCTTTATCTCTTAGTTGGACTTGGTTATCACGAAATATCTTCTGTGGTCCATCTAACAGTTCTCAATGTGTCAATAAGATAAAGATTATTTCTGGTCTGTTGGATATCAATCTTGAAGTGTTTTTGAGCTAATAAAACACTTGGCAGATAAATGATAAAAGATTTCCAATTGAAATAAATCTAGGTTTCTTGGTTTGCAAGTTAGGGTTTCCTAAACTTGTGGAACAGGTAACTAGTTGCTTTATTCCTAAGCAACCTATCTTGTTGAGTGCTATAAATAGAGGTGTCTAAGGACGAAAACCGCAAGCATCAAGCATACGTGAAGATTCTCTGTGGAATTGATCGTAAACTCTTTTCACTTAGGTGAATACTTGTTGTGGTATAGTCATCCTCTATTAGGTAGCAGTTCCTCTGTGGGAATTACCTAACGACTATAAAGAATTCTCTTGAGAGTTGGGAAGCACAGGTAGGAGATTGAGACCTTAGTGGTTGAAATCGGATTAACCTGTAACCTTGGTAACCTGATCACGTTCTTGTCTATTTTACGGTCTTTCTCTTCTGATATAAGGTCATTCAAGAACTGATACGTTACACACAGGGTTGAAAGGAAGCAATGCACGGCTGCACTCGGTGTTGTAAGACCTAGTTAGCTCCAGTTGTATAAGTTTCTTAAGTGATTCTTCGTTTAAAACTGAGGTAGAGACAAGTTGGGCATAGTTTACTCGGTTTACTTGTCAGCCCCCGCTTGTAAGTAGATTTCTGTATGACCTTGAGAAATCCGAATGAAGTCACTTTGTGTATGTCAAACTGATAGAGGACAGTTCAAACATACAGTTGATAATTGAGGTTGCAAAGCCAGAATTATTGACATAAGCCTTTAACAGCGATTAACTCCTAGGCCTGCAAAGGACGTCAGCTATGGGAATCAAGTGTGTGACGATCTGTTGGGGATCTAGAGACGTAAGGAGTGCGACAGTAGCCAGTTCGCTTGGAGGGTTGGAATTGGTTTCTGCTACATCCCAGACCGAAGTCTTATAGTAGGCTAGTGTTTGTAGACAGTTTGTACTGTGCGGTCTTCAATCTGGACGAGGTCCCGAGGTTTTTCTACAGGTCGAAGTTTCCTCGTTAAAAAAATCTCTGGTGTCTTGTGTGCTTTACTTTCCGCATTATATTCTCTGATTATATAATTAAAGCAAACACAAGAAGTACGTTATTAATAAACCTGATCGTTGTCCCCAATCCATCCATTGGATTTTGTAGATGGTGAAAAATGAGAGAGGGACAAAATTGTCAAAAACACTCTCGAAACCACGCCTTATTAAAGTCAATCGCCTATTCAGGCTCATCTCATAGCTCAGAGTGCAACCCATTCCATGAGCTGGACAAACTCTCTATGAGCTCTCTCTTATAACTCCGGTGGGGAGGGTAATATCATAGTGCAGTACTAATAACCTCACCAACATATTAAACCCATTGATCTGCTTCATGTCGACACCCATCTCGATATAAGAACCAGGTCGCTTAATGGTATACGGTGAAGAGTTAACAGAGACGTATCCTCATGGATTTCCTCTTAATACGACTCAACATACGAGTCTTGATGCAAACCTCAGGAATATTGAAACTCCAGGCCGGTCCGGAGCTCTCTGAGAGGCATACAACAGCCTAAGCAGGCTTAAGCAGACCTAATCCCAAGTTCAGGATGGTCTAGCATACCATGGATAAACACGCCATGACTTCAAGTGTGTTGTAGCATAAGCACTCACACCACGACTAAGGCACAGGTTGCCCCAAAGTCGAGCTTGGCCAGATGCCAAAGCCATAACGCCACATAGCATGGCACCACAAACCATGAGCCACCATGGATTCACAAGAAATCAGCCTTGGCCAAGAGGCCAAGGCCATGGCGCAAGGCGCAACAAACCTACTTAGCCTTGCCAAAGGCCAAGGCCGTGACGAGGAATATAGCCGCAAACAGGTTGGCCTTGGCCAGAGGACAAGGCCGTGGCGCCATAATCCATGGCGCCACCATAACATAACTAACTCCAAGACTCTCAGAGCTGCTAACATCCCTCGCAGCAGAGCCATCCACGCCCCTGCCATCATCAAAGGTCTGACGGGGTCGAAGTACGCACTTACAGGTGGATCGACCTTCCCCTCGAAATCGCCACGATCCCAACCATAACGGAGTTTCACATTGTTAAGGGAGTCCTCGGGAGCGACATGGTGCTGGGACGCCCATGGATCTACAACAACCAGGAGACACTCCCTCTGGAGTTGATGGAGCGTTTTGTACAAAAGAGCAGCAAGGCAGTAGTCGCGCCTGCAGAACCTAGGGGAGTCGATGAGGACCCCCTCAATCAAGAAGGTACTTCGTCCGCCCCTCTCTTATTTTATAGCCCACATTCACCGAGTCACTGGGGACTCACCACGAGGAAAGCTACTCGAGAGAAAAATCCTGGAAAACCGGCAGTAGACATCGGCACAGCCATAAGAATCTTCATCAAAGCCCTTCCGGAGTCTGGAATTGTACGTGACAAGCTCCGAGGAGAAGGTGAACTCATCCCCTACGACATACCACCCGAAGTCTTAGAGACCATCCCAGACTTCAAAGAATATGCAGAACTGTTCAACCTCAAACAAAAGGCGGGGGAGAACGCAGTTACATATGCTACCACCCTAAAGGAAGAGGAAGCGCCAAGGACGCCAAGGACGCCAACCTCGGAGGAACTAGCCAAGTGTCGAGACGATCTTCCGGAAAGACGGATCAAGACCCAAGTTGAAGTCTCGGCTCATCTCGAAACTCTAACCACGAAACCGTCAACAAGTTCACAAGCCAAAGGAACTCCCAGATCTGCTACTAATACGAACACCGCAGCGATCCCCGTCTAGGATGACGAGATGATCTCTACTCAAGGAGAACCTCAACATGGAGAGAGCCACAACTCGGATATGCCGCAAAAGACGATTTGAAGAGACCACTCCAGAACCCAGAGGAGGAGACGACGCCAGTTCACCAGCACTGACAAACGTGCCCACACAGGGTGTAGAGGGCCCCTTTCCCCAAGAGGGGAGCATCGACACCACCGAGTACTGAGGCTCAGAAAATTCCCGGAGCCCCCACTGGCAGAGCCTGCACTTAGTACGATGACCTTACCCGGCATTGGAGCTCTGCGAAATGATCCTTGTCTACCGAGCCCTTCATGAAACTGCAAAAGACTTGCCTCGCCTGCACCAGCGCTACCGGAGAGGGCCAAACCCCTAAGAAGCGAAGAGGCTTGTAATGCCGAAGGCGACATCAACCTCATCAACAAGCAGTACTACAACAACTTGCCTTCCGTGAGTACCATCACCGAAGGGAATAAGAGGAAGAGTCCAGCTACAGAGGTGACACACCCAGAGCATACGACTTCAAGCTCGCTTTGAAAACTTCAGGTGACAGTATGGGTCGAAGCGGATCACAACACAAGTCACGGCGCTGCAACTATTGGAAAGGGGTAAATCAAACTTGTAATACCCATGGCAACAAAAGACTTACCAACAAACACTGAAGGGACGGACAGCTCCATCATCACTAATAGAATGACGACGAGACATGGGACTTCTAGAGTCACCACTGCAACCAGCCAGGAACTCCAGGGTTTGGACTCTCAAAGACAAACCTGAACTTCAAACTTCCGAAGCCGCAAGACGATCAACCACAGCCGTCCCTGTCTTGATAGGAAAGGATCCAAGCTGTAAGGATTGAAGAAGCTCGTGATAACAGGAGACCCGTCGACAACCAGACGACAGGGTACCGACACAATACAACTCAAAGGGTCCCAAGCAAGAATGTGACCCAACCACAAGATGCAGATCTGCAACAACAACCGCAAGGAGTACGAGGACTGAAGCCTATACAGGATTCCCAGACTCATCATCTTCGACGAAGTACTGGAGCTATTAGACGTCTGAATAAGGATGGAGCAACCGGATTACCCCGACCCGATGAGTCTCAACAACTAAAGAGAACGCTCTGCCTCCTCGTCTTCCAAAGGCCAATACACATGTGTCTGCACGATGGAAGGCGAACTCAACAAGAGGCGCTGATAAGATACCAGAAAACATAACTGGGGACTCCTCGCCACCGCCGCTCTTCACTCCACCAAGTACCAATAGCAATACCGGCTGTCACGACCCAAAGGGAAACGTGAAGTACAACAGATGCTCCCTTGTCTCTCCCGAAGCGCTTCATCATCATGGGAAGAGTCTACTCGACCAGAGATGTCCATACATCATGGGACTACCCACTACAGAAATCTCGAAGGAAGGGAGACTCAAGAGAAGAACTCTAATCAACACCATTGCCTACAACCTCAGTGTTAGAGCTACCAACCCAGTACGGTAAACCATATTGTGGGGAAATTATTTTATTTTGGGTCTCCATGGAGCAAACCTACTCTGGAGACAAACAAAGACGTGCTCACGACTACATACCAAATTCGTTGTACGACAACCTTCACGAAAACGAGCAACGCGGAAGAT